>CP139505.1:44785826-44960826 GCA_021014915.2 Artemisia tridentata subsp. tridentata
AAGGTAAAACTAAATTGAATGTCCCTATGGCTTCAACTGCTGCACGTATGCCATTGCCCATGTACAAGTAGCTTTCTCCATAGGCCAGCTTCTTCACTCCTCTAAGCCCCTGTGATGTGTTACAAATATGAGTACCACATCCCGTATCATATACCCAGGCATTATGCTTACGAGGAAAAGAAAATAATTCAATCATAAAAATACCTGAAGTACTCGCGACATTCCCAGCCTTCGCATTTTTATTCGCACGCAACTCCTCTAGCAGCAATGGAAAATTCCTCTTCCAATGTCCAGGAGTGTTGCAGTGGTGACAAGCAGCCAAATCCTTCTTGGTTTTATCCTTCTTTTTAGGAGGATTCTGCTTCTTAGGCATTGGCTGGTAGGTCATAACATGTTTACCCTTGTCAGCTTTACCTTTCCCCTTCTTGTTCGCGTGTTGCGGTTTGTTGGGCTTAGTAATCCTACCACCTTGTATTGCTAATACAGCAGGTGTAGGTGCCTTCTTTGACAATCCTTTTGTAACACCCCAACCCGACAAGGGTAAAGATATCACAACAATGGATTCACATCAGAACAAAACCAAGCATACATTTCCATTAATACAAAAATATCAAAGGAGAACAAACGAAATACTAAATCTACAAGGTTACAAAAGAGAGCTTCCAAAACACTATTTCTAAAAAATATTATCTTCGGTCCAATTCTAAGTCCAGCATAGCTATTCAATCTTCTAAGTCCAAAAGTACACTCTCCAATCATTCCCAGCTTCCTACTAAAACCTGCCGCAGGAAAAGAAATGCGGCTGAGCTACGAGAGCTCAGTGAACAGATATAACGGTAACAAAACAATAATAGATAGTAGAATTCAAGAAGATCAGGAATACAGGTCATACCAATAACTCAAGATGTAGACATGCGATGTCAGGAATAAATAAGGAATAAGACTAAGGAAAAGAAAAGGAACAAGTAATAGGGAAAATTCATGAGGTTCAATAGATAAAGAAAACAGAAATCTATCACGAGCCCAGAAACAAGCCACATCATATCATCGCAAATGTAACCAAATAGAGTAGCTAGCTCCCAGATATGTGAAAGACGTGTATCGCACACACCATCAGTCACCAGATAAATATAACAATAAACATATAACATAACATATACAGATAACAGGTCAAATCTAGGATGCACCCATACGCCCCACAGACAAATCAATAATCATAATTATAATGGCCATAGCAAATAATAAATAAGGGACGGAACAGGTCATCACTCTCCTGCCCTAGAGTCATGTCAGAGGTGCGTCAATGACATGGACATGAAACCCTCATGCCTAGTGATTGGCTCGTAATATCAAACTGTAGGTCAAAGGTCAAACGTACTATCAAATAATCAAAAGTCATATCCTAAGGGTACATGGCAAAGGTTCATGTCAACCAGTTCAGGATTATATATCATAGGTTCAACTTAGACTTTATCAGGTTAAGTTTTATATCAAAGTTTAAGTTCAGATTAAAAGAACTATATCATATGGTTCAAAAGAGTATAACAAAAGTTTATAATCAAAGTTTCATACCAACAGTTTATCTCTAAAGGTTTCTATTTAAAAGTTCATTTAAACAATCCTTCAAAAAATGGTTTTCATAACAACTGATCTTTCAAAATAGTTTCCTTCAAAATGGTCTTCCAAAACTTTTAGTAACTTTCATTAAAAGTGATATTACTTATTTTAAAGTAGTTTATCCCCAAAACGTTTCATATGTAGTCTAAGAACGGTTCAAAATCAGTTAGGTTTAAATAAGGATTTAACAGATTAAGGTTTATATCAAAATCAATTTAGTTCTATAGCAAGTATATTAGATTAAGATTCAAACAAGGTTCACAGATCAGGGTTCAGGACAAGAGATCAAATACAAGGTTCATGAAAGTTCACAAAACAAAAGATCACATGGAAAGTTCACAAATAAGAGATCACATGAAAGGTTTACAAACAAGCAGGGAACATAGCAATGGTATAGGAAATCCTAATAAGAAAACGAGGACTGAAAGGAAAAGGGAAATGAAAAACCCTTACTGAAAGAGGGCAGAATATCCGTACCTTATTACGAACGCAAGAACACAAAGATAAAGGCTGACAAGATGAGATTACTCCTTCCTCGAACCTAAGGAGTAGAAGACAGAAGTCCAAAGGGTCTTTAGTTATATTTCCATTATTAGTAAGTTAATAATATCACAGATTAGGTTAAGTCCTTATTAAGATTATTATGGAAGTAAGGTACATTTTATCAAGTTACAAAAATTTAAGAGTAATTATGACAAGTTTACATAGTTTAGGGTTTCAATTGAAATTTCATTAAATTCAAAGGTCTAACATGAAACTACTTTAAGTTACTGACTTAAATACATACTTTATTCAGAATGACATTTTAATCCCTTAAGTTTCACAATTCACAGTTTATACCCCTTTAGTTATATAATTTTCAAAACAAACCCTACATTTACATAATTCATGTTTTAATCCCTATAATATTTATTTTTTACCAAACAAGCACCTTATATTACAAAGTTACAGAACATATCCTCAGAATTACATGTAGTATAAATTTGACCCCTCAGAATTCATTAATTACACAATTGGTCCCTTAACTTTACAAAACTTACAATTTAAATCATAATTTATTTATAGTTACATATCAAGCCCATAAATAGTAAAAATTACACATTACACCCTTAATGACATTACTTACTCAGAATAACTTCAAGTTTCCAGAATTTACACTTTTAGTCCCTCCATTTTAATTAATTACAAATCGTACCCTTTAATTATCATTAATTCATTTTCTTGCAATATTTACACTTAGGACCCTCAAGTTATATTTTTCCTACATTTTTAATGACCTAATTAACATTATAAAAATAACCTTTAAGTTTCAAAGTTGGCAAAACAAGCCCTTGTCATTTATGTTCCAAATCGTATAACATGTTTTATTAACCAAATCCAACCCTAACTCATCAAATAATTATACCACTATTACCCAATCATTAGAAACATTAATTACATCAAACTTAGAATGATCAAACCCTAACCCTAATTGTTTAAGGATTTTTTCCCAATTTTCTCCATTTTCACATAATATACGGTTTAAACAAAAATCAAAAATAATTAATCTAAACTTCTAAAAATCACATGGCTATTTTTCTAAGCTTATATTAACATCAAGTAACACATAAAAATTATGTTCATCATCCAGAAAATTCGTATGATATTATTTGCAAATTACGTGTGTTTTAACTCATTATTTTTCGTACGCATGATTTAGCTTGCATGATTCATTTTTCTTATTTTTCCTGAGTTATATACGACCTAAAGATCACAAGAAAAATACTATATTAAGTTTACAACGTAAGGTTTGGTCGTAGGAATTTATACCTCTTGCGTATGATTATAGGAACAAACAATTCGCCACGATCACACGAGTGCCTTTAAATTCCAACTCCTATTTTTCGTAGCTCCTTAAGATTATTGTGAACACCAGAAAATTATTGGCTCAGGTCCAGAATGTCGAATAGGGTTTTGGGAATTTTTCTTTGTCGTTGTATAAGGGTTTCGGTATATAGGTTTTAAAAAAATAAAAGATTTGGTATATAAAATATATAAACCGACCTAGGAGGTGATAAGAATCAGAATTTTCGGTTTTATAATTCCACACAATTTAGGATTTGTTATTTGATATCTTTTCCTAATTTATTTTGTATTTATCTTGTTTTAAAAGATTTTGTAAATATAATTAGTTTTATTTAATTTATTTCGGTGCATATATAATTATGTATATATATTTTGTAATTTTTGGACATTCCAAATAATGTAATGTTGTCCCAGAAATTAATTCGTTTCATATATGGTTCGTTTTCAGAAGTTTGGAATTGTTTCAGAATTTTATAGCTTATTTATTTAGGTTTTATAATTTCAGGGGTAATTTGGTCTTTTTACAAGTTATCTGAATTTCAGGTATTACAACTTCTTCCCCTCTAAAAAAAAAATTTTCGTCCTCGAAAATTGACGTGAAACGAAATGGAAACACAACTGACTGTGGACAGGAATATGAAAACTTGGTTCTTATGACTCTATATTATAGGTTAAAACTTCGGTTTCCTCAAAAGGCAATTCATACTGAATCCAAATCGAAAGAAAGATATATCGAACGTAACGGATGATAATCGGATCTTCTCGAAAAAAGACGTAGGAAATACGTGGGATTTTGACGGATGGGTCATCCCCAGGATTTGATTTGACAAGTCAGAGTAGAACATATGGAATAGATTATCGATAACATCAATTGGCAGAAGTTCTATAACAGGACCTAAGATTATTACCAAAAATTCTTAGAGGTCAGCAGAATGCGCGACGAGAATCCGGACGTGTCGATTTACCTAACGGTGAAAGCAGATTACGCGTACATTTTGGATGAACTTAAGGTCTCACTAATGCAGATAATCTCAAACAGTTATCAGAACTTCTAAAGTTCTAAGGCACTTCTCGAAAAATCCGATGCCCACAACAAGTACACGTTATATGATGTAAGTATTATCACGTTGGCCAGACATCATAATACTGGCATCATATAAATATGCCCTCATGATGGTCATACTTGATTTCCAAGTCGTAAACAAACTAACTTATCTTATTCCACCTAGTCTTCCTACGGTCTCAGAGGTCATCAAAATTAAACACCCTAACTAAGTGGAGAACGAATCACTAGAAAGAGTTAACGAAAGTCCCAGAATGCCTATCAGAATTTGGTACTTCATTATAAGTATCAAATCATCCATCATTTGCCAAAACCTCTCAAAACAAAGTCATCACCGAACATACGAAAAAAAATGAACACGAACAGGAATGCTTCTAGGAACTTAACTCATTCGAGGATCTTATTACGAAACTTAAGTAAGTCAACGGAGTGAAAGTTAGTCGCCAAGAACTTCGGCCTTCATAGAATTAATTTTCCCCCAACCATAAAGGGTCTTTTCCAAAAACCCGCTCATTTAACACATCCAATCTCTTCAAGTCCGGTTAATCAGACTGCACAATGATCGACGGATTTCCTAACAAAGTGCAAAATGATTCTCACGCTCTTCCTCGTCTCCGAACGTACTATTAAGTCATACAATGACCATTTGTCCCAGTAGTCACGAGAAAACCTAATTACCAATTTTATAAGCAGTCAGAGCTTTAGCTAATACTATTAGCGTTACTAATCGTCATACAGTCGTTTATGGATTCGGAAGGCGATTTCAAAACTAAAATTAATTAATCCCTTGAAAAGAAACTTCACGCTCTAAAATTAAACAAACACCTAATCGTTTCGGGGTGGAGGAATATCGGTTTCTAACAGTAATACGGTTCAGCTATCTCTAGTCACCATCCTTCTTTATCGCGAACGAAACTAAAATACGCCCAGAAGATACAATTAAACAAACTTACTTCCCGATCTTCGGTTGTTGCTCTTCTCGGTTGTTCAACCGACTGGTATGATCCCGAACACATCTGAAAGACACCTTCACTTGGTGACTAAACATCTCTCGGTAACTTGTCAATTCCTACTTCACGCTTTGGTGGACAACTTGGTGGTTCAACCAGGAATTATATTCAGAAACTCAGGGTGCCTAATAACTCTCAAGATGAGGTTCATTCCTCAGTGTACGAAATGGGTTCTAGGAAAACTTCAGTACTCGAATTTCTAAGGAGGTATTTTTAATGGATGCCAGAAAACCAAGGCAACCATGGGAAATCAAGTTCTGGCTTTCATAGCCGAATGAGCTCGACAGACTTAGAAGGTTGAGAACCATGATAGACACATACCCACATAATTTATTCCAAAAATTTGCTCAAGCCTTATTATTAAATATTTGGGAAAACCCACAATCCAATGGAATCCGTACAATATTTATGTCAAAAGAAACCTAAGACAAAATTTTATCAGTAATAACACACATGACTCGAGCTCAATTTCCATGACTAGATCGTGTTACTTGCAGTGGATTCCAAGTCTGAATCCACTTCATCTTCCTCGCTAAGCCATCCATTTCGGTACCCTTCAGGCTGTGGCAGTGGTTGTCTCGCAAAACCATCCTCAGGGATCCTTCCTTCATCTCCTACGTCGTCCACGAATCCATACAAATTGTGAGGCTCTGCCCGAATTACTCCTCATTCTTCTACGAACTTGGGACACCTTCCTGGGTACTTATTCACTACTCCGTCTTTATCAGTCACTTTCGTCTCGTGCACATGTACCTCCATTCCATTTATATTAACCACGGTCAACCTTTCTTCGATCCGGCAGGGACACATGCTAGCAGGGATCAGCATCCTTCTGTTGGTCCATCTCAACTTACCAATCTTTTTCCGGCCTGTAGCGAAAATTGTTGTCCAACGATACGTGCTGCGTGCTGGAGGTGCCATGCTGAAAATGACACAAATGATACTAAGTACTAGAACTCGATAGGAGTCGAAAAACTACTCATAACTCAAAAATTTTAAACACGCGGAATATCACCGTCTGAACGATTTCAAAGATGATTAACGAAATATGGAGAATAAGCACGAATGGAACGACAAAACAAAATCCTAATGTCTACCCAAATCCTCACCGGTCAGCATTTAAGTTCCTATAGGAAAAGTCCTAAAATAATTTCTCAAAGGTTGTCCTACGTGCACTTACAGTGGAAACTTAGTGGTCCTAACTTACACAGGTCAAGGGTAAATGCATTACGAATCGCAGCCTGTCTCTGATACCATAAATTGTAACACCCCAACCCGACAAGGGTAAAGATATCACAACAATGGATTCACATCAGAACAAAACCAAGCATACATTTCCATTAATACAAAAATCTCAAAGGAGAACAAACGAAATACTAAATCTACAAGGTTACAAAAGAGAGCTTTCAAAACACTATTTCTAAAATATATTATCTTCGGTCCAATTCTAAGTCCAGCATAGCTATTCAATCTTCTAAGTCCAAAAGTACACTCTCCAATCATTCCCAGCTTCCTACTAAAACCTGCCGCAGGAAAAGAAATGCGGCTGAGCTACGAGAGCTCAGTGAACAGATATAACGGTAACAAAACAATAATAGATAGTAGAATTCAAGAAGATCAGGAATACAGGTCATACCAATAACTCAAGATGTAGACATGCGATGTCAGGAATAAATAAGGAATAAGACTAAGGAAAAGAAAAGGAACAAGTAATAGGGAAAATTCATGAGGTTCAATAGATAAAGAAAACAGAAATCTATCACGAGCCCAGAAACAAGCCACATCATATCATCGCAAATGTAACCAAATAGAGTAGCTAGCTCCCAGATATGTGAAAGACGTGTATCGCACACACTATCAGTCACCAGATAAATATAACAATAAACATATAACATAACATATACAGATAACAGGTCAAATCTAGGATGCACCCATACGCCCCACAGAACAAATCAATAATCATAATTATAATGGCCATAGCAAATAATAAATAAGGGATGGAACAGGTCATCACTCTCCTGCCCTAGAGTCATGTCAGAGGTGCGTCAATGACATGGACATGAAACCCTCATGCCTAGTGATTGGCTCGTAATATCAAACTGTAGGTCAAAGGTCAAACGTACTATCAAATAATCAAAAGTCATATCCTAAGGGTACATGGCAAAGGTTCATGTCAACCAGTTCAGGATTATATATCATAGGTTCAACTTAGACTTTATCAGGTTAAGTTTTATATCAAAGTTTAAGTTCAGATTAAAAGAACTATATCATATGGTTCAAAAGAGTATAACAAAAGTTTATAATCAAAGTTTCATATCAACAGTTTATCTCTAAAGGTTTCTATTTAAAAGTTCATTTAAACAATCCTTCAAAAAATGGTTTTCATAACAACTGATCTTTCAAAATAGTTTTCTTCAAAATGGTCTTCCAAAACTTTTAGTAACTTTCATTAAAAGTGATATTACTTATTTTAAAGTAGTTTATCCCCAAAACGTTTCATATGTAGTCTAAGAATGGTTCAAAATTAGTTAGGTTTAAATAAGGATTTAACAGATTAAGGTTTATATCAAAATCAATTTAGTTCTATAGCAAGTATATTAGATTAAGATTCAAACAAGGTTCACAGATCAGGGTTCAGGACAAGAGATCAAATACAAGGTTCATGAAAGTTCACAAAACAAAAGATCACATGGAAAGTTCACAAATAAGAGATCACATGAAAGGTTTACAAACAAGCAGGGAACATAGCAATGGTATAGGAAATCCTAATAAGAAAACGAGGACTGAAAGGAAAAGGGAAATGAAAAACCCTTACTGAAAGAGGGCAGAATATCCGTACCTTATTACGAACGCAAGAACACAAAGATAAAGGCTGACAAGATGAGATTACTCCTTCCTCGAACCTAAGGAGTAGAAGACAGAAGTCCAAAGGGTCTTTAGTTATATTTCCATTATTAGTAAGTTAATAATATCACAGATTAGGTTAAGTCCTTATTAAGATTATTATGGAAGTAAGGTACATTTTATCAAGTTACAAAAATTTAAGAGTAATTATGACAAGTTTACATAGTTTAGGGTTTCAATTGAAATTTCATTAAATTCAATGGTCTAACATGAAACTACTTTAAGTTACTGACTTAAATACATACTTTATTCAGAATGACATTTTAATCCCTTAAGTTTCACAATTCACAGTTTATACCCCTTTAGTTATATAATTTTCAAAACAAACCCTACATTTACATAATTCATGTTTTAATCCCTATAATATTTATTTTTTACCAAACAAGCACCTTATATTACAAAGTTATAGAAAATATCCCCAGAATTACATGTAGTATAAATTTGACCCCTCAGAATTCATTAATTACACAATTGGTCCCTTAACTTTACAAAACTTACAATTTAAATCGTAATTTATTTATAGTTACATATCAAGCCCATAAATAGTCAAAATTATACATTACACCCTTAATGACATTACTTACTTAGAATAACTTCAAGTTTCTAGAATTTACACTTTTAGTCCTTCCATTTTAATTAATTACAAATCGTACCCTTTAATTATCATTAATTCATTTTCTTGCAATATTTACACTTAGGACCCTCAAGTTATATTTTTCCTACATTTTTACTGACCTAATTAACATTATAAAAATAACCTTTAAGTTTCAAAGTTGGCAAAACAAGCCCTTGTCATTTATGTTCCAAATCGTATAACATGTTTTATTAACCAAATCCAACCCTAACTCATCAAATAATTATACCACTATTACCCAATCATTAGAAACATTAATTACATCAGACTTAGCATGATCAAACCCTAACCCTAATTGTTTAAGGATTTTTTCCCAATTTTCTCCATTTTCACATAATATACGGTTTAAACAAAAATAAAAAATAATTAATCTAAGCTTCTACAAATCACATGGCTATTTTTCTAAGCTTATATTAACATCAAGTAACACATAAAAATTATGTTCATCATCCAGAAAATTTGTATGATATTATTTGAAAATTACATGTGTTTTAACTCATTATTTTTCGTACGCATGATTTAGCTTGCATGATTCGTTTTTCTTATTTTTCCTGAGTTATATACGACCTAAAGATCACAATAAAAATACTATATTAAGTTTACAACGTAAGGTTTGGTCGTAGGAATTTATACCTCTTGCGTATGATTATAGGAACAAACAATTCGCCACGATCACACGAGTGCCTTTAAATTCCAACTCCTATTTTTCGTAGCTCCTTAAGACTATTGTGAACACCAGAAAATTATTGGCTCAGGTCCAGAATGTCGAATAGGGTTTTGGGAATTTTTCTTTGTCGTTGTATAAGGGTTTCGGTATATAGGTTTTAAAAAAAATAAAAGATTTGGTATATAAAATATATAAACCGACCTAGGAGGTGATAAGAATCAGAATTTTCGGTTTTATAATTCCACACAAATTAGGATTTGTTATTTGATATCTTTTCCTAATTTATTTTGTATTTATCTTGTTTTAAAAGATTTTGTAAATATAATTAGTTTTATTTAATTTATTTCGGTGCATATATAATTATGTATATATATATTTTGTAATTTTTGGACATTCCAAATAATGTAATGTTGTCTCATAAATTAATTCGTTTCACATATGGTTCGTTTTCAGAAGTTTGGAATTGTTTCAGAATTTTATAGCTTATTTATTTAGGTTTTATAATTTCAGGGGTAATTTGATCTTTTTACAAGTTATCTGAATTTCAGGTATTACACCTTTCTCAAAGTCAATAAGCATTGCATGTAATTCACTTATTGTCTTCCCCGTGCAATGCATATTGAAGTTGCGCACAAAATCACAAAACAATTACTCGTTAAGGGATCGATTGATGAGGCCAACACATACATCTTGCACGTAGCTACATCCGTGTCGCTCCAATTGGTCCAAATAACTTTTCATTTCCAATATGTGGGCACTCACGGGTTTACTAGCATCCTGCTTACAACTATGCAGAGCATCAATCAAGTCATATAACTCTGCAGTAGGTGGTTTCTCAAACATACGTTTGAGCTCATTGATCATGTCCATGGGACTATAGTTCTCAAATTGCTTTTGCAATTGAGTGTCCATCCCAGATAACATAAGACAAGCCACATCATTGTGCTTCTCATACTCAATGTTATATTCTTGGTCTGCATTAGATGTAGTACCAGCAGGAGCAGTAGGAAGAGGCTTAGTAAGATATTCAATTCTTTTGGCCATTCGCAGAACAATTCTCAAAGAACGGTACCAATCATTGAAATTCTTTGTCCCAGTCAACTTTTCTCTTTCAATCATTTGCTTGAAAGTAGAACTCATGTTGTTCATGTTAGTGTTGTCAGGTTGGGCCATTTCTACAGAAAAAGTTCAAAAGTTAGTACTTTCGATAATAAAACTTTTCAAGAAAATTAAACACCCATGGTAAATAACATTTAACCATTTAATTTTCACTGAAAACTAGGATCCAAATTTGACATAGTTTCATCACATCAGCTTTGGCTGCTAGTAATGAAAGTACTCAATAAGGTACGAGTCTAACTCAATTGCCAATCTCAAATTGCAATTCCTAGAATTATGGGATTTACATATTTTGCCAACCTCAGTTGCAAATGTAAGCATGTTTTATCCCCATCTTTATGCCTTGAGTGACTAGTCCATCTTACTATCAACTCAATTAAGTTAACCAACTTAAGAAACTTGCAAATTAACATAGTTTCATTACATCAGCTTTAGCTGCTAGTAATGAAAGTATGTAATTTACCCTTTGATTACCATCCATGCTCGTCCATCTTACGACAAATGAAAATAGTAATCGCAGGTGTTTCCGTTTCATTGGATGACATATAACTTAAATTAAGGGTAATAATTTTGATGTGTGTAATCAAAATATGTACAAAGATGTCATGCATTCATCTTGTATCATATGTTTCATAAAAAAAACTTTTACTCATTCGTTACTTTACTAAGCTCAAATCAACAAAGTTTTAATTGATGGTGTTGAGAAACTTACAACTTTACCTTAAGATGCTTCGTACGTATAATGGTTGTACTTGGTAAGTCTAATTTGACGCACAAGCGAGCGGAGAGACAGAATGGAGTCTCTTTAAGGCCACAATTTAATGCGAAACCAACCTTATACCCACCTTATAGTTTGTCAACATTAGGTCCGCCTTTCGACCATTTTTGTACAGTCGCATCAATCAATTAAAAGTTTATGATTTTTAAAGCTTAAAACCATGTTTCACCATTATTAAGTCAAGTTTAATTTTTATTTTAAAATTACCCTTTGCTTACAATCATGTCAAACATATATAAACAAATAGCAATTAACAAAAAAAAAAAAAAAAAAAAAAAAAAAAAACCGACATAAATAATGGACATGTTAAATAAATCAATTAACATGTATATATTGATCTAAGACCCTCATTAGTTTTCGAGCTAGGTACCAACGGACCACATACACCAATTATTTGGTTGCGTAAGTCCTACGATAAATATATACAATAACACACATAATTGATTTTATACACGATTTATATGGGGTCTTCCTCAATTTTAGGTCTTCCCTAATAACCTAATTAATTAACTTTTAGTAATTTAACTTGTCAAACAATTTTATTACTAAAACCCTAATTAATTCTCTTCGCATCAATTTAGCATGCAAAACACGTATCAATTACTTCAATCTTCCATGGCAAAACATGCATGTTTTTGTCATAGATTCCCCAAATAGCACTTATTATCAACATAATCAAGTTTATTCAACGCATATTCAATTAATGACATATAGCAAGTACTCTTTAATTAACACATAAAAATTACATGCAACCTAGGGTTTCTACAAGTTTTACAAAACATAAAACCCTAATTATGAATTAATGGGTAATCGACCCATATATAAGAAAATTAGGGTTTACTAATTTTTAAAACCCTAGAACACCATAAACATGTAATAATCATATAGATCAAATATTATGTGTTTTAGTAATTAATTACACAGTATTAACGGGCTCTTGATGCTACTGTTGTAATATGTATATAATAAAAATTTATATAACACATAAACATGTACATCAAAGCATGCAGCGGAAAACATGATCTAATACTAGTAATTAATTAACTAAAATAAAAGAACATGTGTACCTTTGATTTCTAGCTAAATAAGAAATCGAGTGAGCAAGAACAGGTAAAACCTTAACTTAGGGTTTAGGAAAATCGGCACCACCTAAATCGAATGGGGAAAAATCACTAACAAAAATATGTTAGTTCTCCGTTCTTGTACACACGTATTAGTAGCGTTTTAATGTGAAAAGCTAGGTTTTTGATCACAAAACAAACCAAACACGTATTAGTAGCTTTTCATGTACTATAAATAATAAACTTTGGTTGACTTTAATCCACTTTGACCCATTTGACTTGTCCCTTTTAAGCTAAACTTTCATATCTGACCCATTTTCTAACGTTTAATGGTTTTGGTGAACAGAGATGGAACAAATACGGACGACACAGACTCACATTCATGGAACGCCACTGTCCACCAGCTTTTGACCGCAAAGAGTGTTTGGTACCGCCACCCAATGGCTACAAGGATCCCATTAGATGGCCAAAGAGCAAAAACGAATGTTGGTACAGGTAAAGATTTGATCTTTTGCAATCTTATTGTATTTCTGTAAGCGTGGTTTTTGATTGAAAAATTTGACTATATAACCATTTACATAATTACATGTTGATATTTAGAATGACTCTAGATAATCGGTTATGTTGCAGCAAAAATGTGCTAAACATTATCTTACCCGTAAATAACCACATAGCCATAATCCGTTTCACTATACCCAAACAGTAGACACTGATATCCGCTACTCAAAATTGATCGCACAATAACTTCCATTAAACTTTGATTTACATATATTTTTGCCCCTAACCTTTTCTTTGTCAAAATCGTTTTCTAGGAACGTCCCATATGATTGGATCAACAAACAGAAGTCTAACCAACATTGGTTAAGGAAAGAAGGGGAGAAGTTCTACTTCCCAGGTGGTGGTACTATGTTTCCAAACGGTGTTAGTGCTTACGTCGATCTAATGACAAACTTGATTCCCGGCATGAAAGACGGGACCGTCCGTACTACCATCGACACTGGTTGTGGGGTGAGTTTTGTGACTTGTAACTTATTTTCTTCACTTATTTTAGAACTCGTGTTTTAAACTGTTTTGTCTTCAGGTTGCTAGTTGGGGAGGTGACTTGCTAGATCGCGGGATTCTGACAGTTTCTCTTGCCCCAAGAGATAACCATGAGGCACAAGTCCAGTTCGCGTTGGAACGTGGAATTCCTGCCATTCTTGGAGTGTAACACCCCGTGCCCGCTTAGACCAAAATTTAAAACTTTTTACGCGGGAATACTTGAACTAAAACTGACCCGCTGTTACTCTTTCATGAACTGACAAAAATCTATAAACATACAGACCATGAGACTAATTTTAAATGAAACTAGACTCAATTACCTTCAAAATGACAGGTGGCACGACCCGTGACGACTTACGGATTAAAAGATATGATTTTTACAATTTGACGGGTTATGCATTAACCCATTTGACCCATTTACACTACAAACCATCTATACCAATTCATTTTCCCACAAAACTTGGCCAACATCATTACTTTAACATATAAAACATGTTCCATAAACACTTGACCCATTTACACCCCAAAATGGGTACTTTACACTTTTGCCAAACACCCCCTTAACTTTGACCCTAAACACATAAAACATACTTTGACCCATCGGTTGACCACCAAATCGATAGGACAACCTTAACATACCATTTGCCACACGACTACACTATATCAACCAATAAAAGACCAACGGGGGTACAAACTTTACACATGAGCTCGGTATTCTACTTAAGCTCCTAAACACATATTACCTTAAATCTTGCATAACCAAAACCTAAATCCACATATCCAAGCCATCCATAAGAACACGCCAACCTACAAAATGGTTAGACAACTAAACCATAAGCACAAAGTCTTAGTAAGTAAAAAGATCATAACACACAATTATACTTCAATCCACACATAGCATCATATACTTAAAACACTTACTTGACGGGCTTACTACCCAAGTTTCATCTAACACATAACATCAACATATTCCATAACATCAACTCATCACATAAGCCACATCCATGGCAATACATAAGCATATTCCAATTTCATATTTCTTGACATACAACATACATAACACATATATGTAGAAATTCATATAACACATGTCATCATCATTTTACTTACCTTAATCCAAGCTAAATAATATCAAGAACATCATCCCCATCACAATCTTCCATCATCATCATCATCCTCATTACACCCTAAATCATAACATCATACAAATACTTAACACATAACATAATAATCATAAAAATGGTTTATACAACCATTAGCTTAATTCTAACAACACTAAAAGAAATTCGAAAAAGAAAAAAAGGACTTCGCCAACCTCCTGGGCTGGCTCGTCTGTACAAATGAACACAGAATTGTCCGAAGGAGCCGGTGGAAGGGTTCAATCCCACCATTTAATCATCTTTTTCAAGTTAGGGTTTACAAACCCTAACCTCTTAATTCCTCAATTAACACAAGATATAGAGATTACTTACTTACAAGGATTATAGCTGAGGATAACCATAAGTATTAAGACTTGATCAACTCCCTTCCTAAGCCATCAAGACAATCCTTTGCCTCCCATTTCTTCTTTAGAACTGGACTTCACAACACCCTTGAAAAATATGGAAAAGTCTACAACTTTCCTGGATATATTAGCTAAAACACAAGTTTGGGCCATTGGCAAGAATGATCCCTCAAGTTCCATTCTTTCTATATTAGCCACATTAACTTTATAACTCATTTATAACTTAAAAACTTTAGTCCCTTGAGTCTATGCATCATATTTCTATAACCTTCCAACACATTCTTTGATTATCACTTTGACTATCGGGTTTGACTAAAACGTTACATTCGTTGACTAGCCAATCACGTAAGGTCTTTAGTCCATTTCATCTAGGGTGGGGTCCCAACACCCGGGAAACGGGTCTAACAATTCTACCCCCTTATTTAGATTTCGTCCCCGAAATCTCTCGTCTATTACTATCCAAAACCAATTCGCAACATATACATGTCCTTATTCTCATGCTTTCTAAGCCATTACCTTGCATCGATCTAGTTGATCTTGCAAATCTAAACTCACTATACATAGGCATAACTCATAATCCACTTAAAACACATTTCTCATCGCAAACTTTTCTAAGATTTCCCACAATGACTACTTGTCATCCGGAAACCTCTACTACTTTGACTTTATATAAGTCAAACTTCAACACTATACACACGGAATTCATCAATGCGCTAACATAACATAAACTCATAAATCCGGCCAATTTCGCATTCCACATAATACCAAAACATATCAATATCAAAAACCGGCAACTTATTTCAAAATATACAAAGTACCATACAACCGGCACTTTTCAAAATTCTTTCTCATGCATTACTTAAACAATCTTTCTTATTAAATTTCGGGAATACTTACACATTATCTTCTCAACTTAAAGTACAAACTCATTTTAGGCGTCTATATTAAGATTTCACACATTACTTTAACGCCGCTATAAATTTTAAGACGTCTAACATGTTTTAGTTTTCACTTTCTCGTATCACTATTCGTACTCATGTCATATCGGCTAAACATAAGTCCACTCATTTATAACTCTTTATTTACATAAAAAGGCGTCCCAATCTATGTAAGTAAGGAATTATAAACTTATGGTTCGGCGATTTACACTTCTTCATTTAAATGAAAAGGCGTCCCAATCCATTTAAATCAAGAAACCATAAACCATCCTACTTATACGCTTCTGACATAACATTCGTACTTACTTTACTTTCCATCTTTTCTAGCCTTGGATCCAATCTCATTAACTTTTCATCCATGCCATAAAGGCAAGCTAGGCTATCCCGAAGGATACCATACTATAACACATGGCCATCCCGAAGGATACCATACTATAACACATGGCCATCCCGAAGGATACCATACTATATCACATGGCTATCCCGAAGGATACCATAACTATATCACATGCCTATCACGAAGGATACCATAACTATATCATTGGATCCAAGCTATATCTATCTTTTCATCTTAACTCAATTCATCTTCATGTACTTCTATCATTAGGCACACACTATCATTTACTCAATTTTCCTTGCCTTACGCAATCTCAATATTCACTATCACGCTTACTATCATCTCAACAAGTTTCTATATAACACTTGCCCATTTATTATATTTGCATTCTCACAATGCAACTTATCATTCATCCGTCAACCCCAAGTTGACTCACACACTCACTATGTGCCATCTTTATTTTAGACAAGTTATGTGTAATGCTTGTTCATTACAATATACACATTTTCTACGTGTTCTTACAACACACTTTTACTATTACCCGTCAACCCTTGTTGACCATATACTCAACTTTTACACACATAAACCTTACATAGGTTTATTCTATAACATTCTCATAATCTCATCATACACATTTCAATATATTAACATGATTATATTCATGTTTTACAATTCTTTCTAGCGTACTTCATATCACTTATGACTTCTAGCGCAATCTATATCTCATTCATCACTTTTACTCGATACGTTTAACCATTTATTACTAGCACATTTAACTTATCATGTTTTACATGCAACATGATCTCATCACGTCTTAACTATGCACTTTAACTTTTTCATTTTAGTTACTCATATAAGAATTTATGCCTTCAAGCATCTAATCATTATTATATCAATCATGCCTCTCAAAACATCAAACTACATACATACTTCGCTATACATTTCTTACTTATCTCAATCTTTCTAAGCATTTATGCTTTTTCAAACAATTAACACGCTTCTTAGATTATTTCACCTATCAATGAGTTTTTTTTAGCTTTACCGACCACACTAGATCAACACATAACATGCATTCAAATGCATCTATCTTAACTCATACACTTCTACACAATCGTGCTCTCAAGCACACCACATAAAACTTAGACATATAAATAAACTACCATAGACTTAACATCACATAAGCAATCATATCATAACACTTAACACTTATCCAACAAGTGCTAAAACATTCAAAATCAAAATCAAAACATGAAGTCTATGACATCATATATCACATCGCATAATCAATCTATGTCTAAGCATCATCATCTAATCAATCGCAAACACTAGTCTACCTTATAACTAAGGCATCATAAGCCTTAGTTCACTTACTAACCCGTCTCTAATACCACTTAGTTTTGCTACTCGCATTCCATAACTATAACTCTATCATACATCTCATAATCACAATACAATCACCGGCACCAACCGAGGTGTACGGCTAACTAATCATTTAAACATCTCAAGTCCCCATGGACTTGCATCTCATACACAACAACACTATTATAAACATACATCACCTATCATCAATAGGCTCAACTAGCACAAAACATAATCTTTCTAACACATAGCAATTACTTTCCGCGCGACTAACACTTATGTCCAATGCTTCTACGAGTGGTTTAAGTCTAGGCAATCCTAAATAAAACCTAATTCACTTAAACCGAAGCTCTGATACCAATTTGTAACACCATGTGCCCGCTTAGACCAAAATTTAAAACTTTTTACGCGGGAATACTTGAACTAAAACTGACCCGCTGTTACTCTTTCATGAACTGACAAAAATCTATAAACATACAGACCATGAGACTAATTTTAAATGAAACTAGACTCAATTACCTTCAAAATGACAGGTGGCGCGACCCGTGACGACTTACGGATTAAAAGATATGATTTTTACAATTTGACGAGTTATGCATTAACCCATTTGACCCATTTACACTACAAACCATCTATACCAATTCATTTTCCCACAAAACTTGGCCAACATCATTACTTTAACATATAAAACATGTTCCATAAACACTTGACCCATTTACACCCCAAAATGGGTACTTTTACACTTTTGCCAAACACCCCCTTAACTTTGACCCTAAACACATAAAACATACTTTGACCCATCGGTTGACCACCAAATCGATAGGACAACCTTAACATACCATTTGCCACACGGCTACACTATATCAACCAATAAAAGACCAACGGGGGTACAAACTTTACACATGAGCTCGGTATTCTACCTAAGCTCCTAAACACATATTACCTTAAATCTTGCATAACCAAAACCTTAATCCACATATCCAAGCCATCCATAAGAACATGCCAACCTACAAAATGGTTAGACAACTAAACCATAAGCACAAAGGCTTAGTAAGTAAAACGATCATAACACACAATTATACTTCAATCCACACATAGCATCATATACTTAAAACACTTACTTGACGGGCTTACTACCCAAGTTTCATCTAACACATAACATCAACATATTCCATAACATCAACTCATCATATAAGCCACATCCATGGCAATACATAAGTATATTCCAATTTCATATTTCTTGACATACAACATACATAACACATATATGTAGAAATTCATATAACACATGTCATCATCATTTTACTTACCTTAATCCAAGCTAAATAATATCAAGAACATCATCACCATCACAATCTTCCACCATCATCATCATCCTCATAACACCCTAAATCATAACATCATACAAATACTTAACACATAACATAATAATCATAAAAATGGTTTATACAACCATTAGCTTAATTCTAACAACACTAATCATCATATAATCATATATTGATTATATGATGATCAATCCCACCATTTAATCATCTTTTCCAAGTTAGGGTTTACAAACCCTAACCTCTTAATTCCTCAATTAACACAAGATATAGAGATTACTTACTTACAAGGATTATAGCTAAGGATAACCATAAATATTAAGACTTGATCACCTCCCTTCCTAAGCCATCAAGACAATCCTTTGCCTCCCATTTCTTCTTTAGAACCGGACTTCACAACACCCTTGAAAAATATGGAAAAGTCTACAACTTTCCTGGATATATTAGCTAAAACACAAGTTTGGGCCATTGGCAAGAATGGTCCCTCAAGTTCCATTCTTTCTATATTAGTCACATTAACTTTATAACTCATTTACAACTTAAAAACTTTAGCCTCTTGAGTCTATGCATCATATTTCTATAACCTTCCAACACATTCTTTGATTATCACTTTGACTATCGGGTTTGACTAAAACGTTACATTCGTTGACTAGCCAATCACGTAAGGTCTTTAATCCATTTCATCTAGGGTGGGGTCCCAACACCCGGGAAACGGGTCTGCCATTCTTGGAATCATATCAACACAACGTCTTCCATTCCCTTCAAACTCGTTCGATATGGCTCAGTGCTCTAGATGCCTGATCCCATGGACAGAATTCGGTACTTTCTTTAACTTTTCGGATTGTTTGCATGGTATACCAAAGTACACAAAACCATAATTTGTTGACTATCGTCTATCGGGTGTACATAGATATTACGGTACACTAACTAAATTGGGACAAATGATAAAAAAAAATATATTTTGCTATGATATCTTAAAAGATGTTAACATGCCTTAATGATTGTCTTCAGGTGGAATTTACCTTCTTGAAGTACACCGTATCCTTCGTCCGGGAGGTTTTTGGGTCCTCTCAGGCCCACCCGTAAACTACGAGAACAGATGGAGAGGATGGAACACAACAGTCGAAGATCAAAAATCCGATTACGAGAAATTACAAGAGCTTTTAACTTCAATGTGCTTCAAGTTATACAACAAAAAAGATGATATCACCGTATGGCAAAAATCGTTCGACAACGACTGCTACAAACAGCTCGATACTCCTGATAGTTACCCACCAAAATGTGACGATGGTACAAAGGCCGATTCAGGATAGTACACACCATTAAGACCTTGTGTTGTGGTCCCGAAAAACAAAAAGTCTAGCTTGAAAGCCGTTGCAAAATGGCCCGAAAGATTACACGTGGCACCAGAACGTGTTGCTGATATTGCTGGTGGTAGTGACGGGTCATTTAAGCACGACGATAGTAAGTGGAAGAGTCGTGTTAAGCATTACAAGAAACTTCTTCCAGCACTTGGAACTGACAAAATTAGAAATGTTATGTATATGAATACGGTTTATGGTGGTTTTGCTGCGGCTTTAATCAAGGATCCACATTGGGTTATGAATGTTGTTTCATCATATGCTCCTAATACACTTCCCGTTGTGTTTGATAGAGGTCTTATCGGGACTTTCCAAGATTGGTAAGCTTTGATCTTAAACAATGAACACTATTTGTTTGAATGGTTTTGATATATGAATTTAATCGTTCGCTCTTTTATTAGGTGTGAGGCATTCTCGACCTATCCTCAAACATATGATTTACTTCATGTAGATGGACTCTTCACAAACGAAAGCCACAGGTAAGCTCGCTCTCATGCTTTTACTTCATCTTTGGTGTGCTGCTAGAAGGTCGATTACTCTTCTTTTTTTTTTTTTTTTTTTTTTAATTTGCACACAGCATTTTTACTTTACACGATTTCTCACATCTGATTTTGATTTTTTCGCGCAGATGTGAGATCAAACATGTGTTGTTAGAAATGGACAGTATCTTGAGACCAAAGGGGTACGCTATTATTAGGGAATCAAGCTATTATTTAGATGCGATCGCCACAATAGCTAAAGGCATGAAATGGGGTTGTCGTAAAGAAGCCACCGAGTACGATATCGAGACAGAAAAGGTTCTTATTTGCCAAAAGCAACTTTGGTACTCAAAGCAAAGTTCGTAAGAGACCAAAATAGACTTATATTTTTGCGTTGATGGATACACATCTAATTAAATGGCAACGATCAAAACTTATAACAAATGTAAGTTTTCGTTATTCGGAGAACAACCTTTAGATTTTAATTCGATACGTATAATCTCTGATGAAAATCAAGAGAAAATTTAGATGCACAATATTTTTATTTATTTAAATTTTATTATTTTTGTAAGGTTGAGCAAGAACAATTGTAAGATCACATTTATATCAAGTTATTTAAAACTTTCATAGCATGAAGTATACGTTATGTTATTGAACAATTTTCAGCTAGCATGAAGTACAAGTTACACAATCATTATTTAGTAAAGCTTGTATTACTACTACATGTTTAAGGACTTGAGTAGTTGCAGTTGTTGTTTGCAAGTTATCGATTATTTACATGTTTATAAATAAGCATAAACACTTCCGGTAAACTTTCATATCGAGTAAAATGCAACTCTTGTGGAATGAAAAACTAGTTGAAACAACATTCTTCCTTCGACTCTGGTCATGATCGGATCCATATGTTTTGGAAGCAATATTTACCTTATATCGACCATATGTAAGACTTTCATTGCATAAGCTACAAGCTAAAATGATATTAGTATTTCGCTAGAGTTTTGTTGTATTCTGATGTACGAGTTAGAACAACATGAGTTTTTTTGTTTGTCAATATACGACTTTCTGACACTTCTAACATTAATACCGAACACTGTACAACTTTAAATTGCCGTGTTGCGTTGTGCAAGTTAGAATATCGTTATCTTTAAATGCAGTGTGGCGCAAGTTAGAATCCCTTTATGTGAGATAACTCGTCTCGACCAACCGTTATACAGGTTTGCATGTTCCGGAACCGAGACAAATTAAAGTGGTCCTAAATGGTCCAAGATTTATTAGCTTTTTTGTTTTTGTCGATTCTGCGAGAAGCCTCAATTGGCATATCTAGAATTTGTTGCCGGGACCATCAAGTTATTATTGGTTTGTGTATGATCACAAGGAACAAGCTAGGCCCTTGTGACCAAAGTATCACATATCTTACAAGATTACTTTTTTGTATGATACCGAACTTTGATTGGAAGTAACGGTAAAATATGTACCACTACGCTTTCACATTTTACGATTTTTCAATGGTGAAAATATATATAGTTTTTTTTTTTTTTTTTTTTTTTTTTTTTTTTTTTTTTTTTTTTTTGTGAAAAGTGAAATATTATTAATCACAAAAAGTACACAAGACTATTTTAACACCCATGGACATATCCCATGATGTATATACTGAGTCTAGCCACAAATAAGCTAACAAACAACAAGCTTTCTGAGAACAACAATGGAGGAAGAAAGTGAAAGAGATGGAAAAACGGTTATTGATTCATTGAGTGTGAAATGAGCGGGATACAACAATATTTGTAAAGCTGTTACAACAACTCAACTTGTACAAGTTTAGACCTTCTATTTACATTATGAGTCCTCTGACTTATTCTATCTTGCACACTCCCCCTCAAGTTGAGAGTGGAGTGAAACAACAACTCCCAACTTTTCTAACAAAGTATTATGCTGTTCAACTGATACAACCTTGGTAAACACATCTGCTAGTTGAGACTTTGTGTTTACATAAGAGGGATTCACTTGACCTGCCTTCATCTGATCTCTAACATAATGACAGTCAACCTCTATATATATGTTTTGTTCTTGCATGAAAGACTGGATTTGCTGCAATGTATAGGGCTGCTTGGTTGTCACAAAACAGGTCAACAGGGTGTAAATCTTTGATGCCCAAATCTTTGAATAGACTAACCAGCCATGTCACTTCACAACAGGTAAGAGCCATGGCTCTATACTCTGCTTCAGCAGAGGATCTTGACACTACTGCTTGTTTCTTGGATTTCCAAGAGACTGGTGAATCACCCAAAAGAATGCAGTAGCCAGTAGTTGATCTCCTGGTCATAGGACAGCTTGCCCAGTCAGAATCACAATAGGCTTTGAGCTCAACTACTGAATCCTTAGCCAACAAAATGCCTTGTCCTGGTTTGAGTAACAAGTATCTCAACAGATGCTTCACATCTTGCATATGAACAGATGTTGGATTTTGCATGAACTGACTCAATAATTGGACTGTATAACAGATGTCAGGTCTGGTAACAGTTAGATAAATGAGCTTGCCTATGAATTTTCTATATACTTCAGGATCAGAAATAGGAGAACCAATGTCAGCTTTCAACTTCAAATTAGGATCCATTGGTAGCTTATAACGTTTGCTTTGCAAGACACCACCTTCCTGAAGTAATTCCATAGTGTACTTTTGCTAAGAAATGAATATACCTTGATTAGACTTAGAGGCTGTTTTTTTTTTTTTTTTTTTTTTTTTTTTTTTTTTTAATGTCTTAACAACCTCTTAATGTCTCTTAACGAGCCCAACCTCTTAATCAGTCAGACATTTTGGGCGTTCGGACCGTTTGTTTTTTTTCCCTTTCAGACGCAGTCAGAGGCAGTTAGATCTTAATGGTCTAGACTTGAGAGGGGTGTCTTAATGCCTCTTGTTGACACAAAATAACCAAAAAAAATTAGTACGAGCAAGCAAATGACACAACAAAAATTAGTAACAACATTTTCGATTCAGATTCAGACATTTACGCCTTAGATTCAGATTCAGATGTGCGGTTCAGATTCAGATTCAGAGCCTCTGAATAAACAAACACCACCTTAGACACTTCAAGCCCCAAAAAGTAACTAAGTTCACCCAAGTCTTTCATGTGAAAGGTAGAACTCAACTGAGACTTGAGCTTTTGTATTTCATCATCATCATTCCCAGTTATAAGTAAGTCATCAACATACACCAGTATTGCTGTGAACTTTTGACCACTCCATTTTGTGAACAAAGAGTAATCAGTTTTAGACTGAGAAAAACCAAAAGCGACTAATGAAGTAGACAATTTTGAGAACCACTGCCTTGGTGCTTGTTTTAGCCCATACAAGGATTTCTTTAACTTGCATACCAACTGTTTATCAACTTGAGTAGTTTCCTAAACAGGCTTTCCTTTACCAGCATAACCCAATGGCACTTTCATGTATACTTCTTCCAACAGATCACAATGCAAAAATGCATTTAAAACATCCAATTGACATGTCTGCCAACCCTTTAGTGCAACAACAGCTAATAAAGACCTTACAATGACCATTTTTGCAACTGGAGCAAAACTCTCCTGATAATCAACACCATGTGTAACACCTCAACCCGACAAGGGTCAAAATATCACATTATGGTGTCAATCAGAACATAATAAACGCAAGCGGAAGACTTAAATAAATAAATACAAGTCATGAAACAAAATGACTTCCCAAGAAATACAAATCAAATCCAACTCTAAAATGAAATAAAATAACCAAGACATAAGTCATAAACTAATTCCAAAAGATAGGAAAACTAAGGTTGGGTTGGTCCTCTAAAAGCTCCTACTCTCATCCCTCAAATCCTAACATCCCGCTTGAATACCTGCCGCAGAGAAAAGAAAATGCGGCTGAGCTTAAAAAGCCCAGTGAATGGATATGAACGAATAATGAACTGAATATAAATAAGTACATAAAATGAAGTCAAAGGAATCTACTGAACAAGATGTCATAGGTCATGAGAATCAAATGAATAATAAATTAAGAGAAAGGTAATGAAGGCAACGATTCATAAGAAATTATCCACAAGCTCACAAAGCAGCCACCTGGTTAATCACACAATAATATATCATAACATAACAAATGGAGACATGACCTTCCAAAAGTGACAAGGGGTGTATGGCACACACCACCATTCACTACAAAGCCATAACATAATCATATCACAAAACAAACCTAGGATGCATCCATACGCTCCGTGCAAAACAAAGTTATGTACACCACCATACACCTGTACTCTAACAAATATATTGGCGTACCAAAATGGCAAATAAGCGCGCGAGCTCAATAATCATATATATATTAAAAGGGAACGCCGTGGACCAATTACGCCGCTACAGATAGTGTCATGCCATTAGTGCCTCAACGACATGGGCATGGTACTTCCATGACTAGTTAGCTCGGGTAACAAAATAAACAAGATATCACATCATAACGAATTAATGATAGTATATTTAAACAAAAGAATATTAACTGAAATGAATGCCATATTAATTGACATAGAACTAAATATCATATCATAAGAAATCATATCAAACGGAAATCATAACGAATGAAATAAAGTCAAGAATCGAAGAGTCAATGCGAAACCCTTACTGAGAAAAGGTAGAATATCCGTACCTTAGCATGCAATGAAATGGAAACGAAAGGAAATGAATACGGAGACGGAGATCACTCCTTCTTCAGAGAATCTACATGAATTATGGATTCAATTATTATTATTAATCAGTTCATTTATTATATTTCTTTAGGGTTTCCTTCCATTTTTAGTACCTTTCTATTTTTAGTAACTTACCACTTTTAGTAACTTCCCAATTTTAGAAACTTCCCGATTTTAGTAACTTACCACTTTTAGTAACTTCCCGTTAATTGGTCAAATTAGGGTTTCAAAATGATAATCAGTTAAGTCTAGGGTTTACATGCACTTAAAACCAACAAAGTTAGGGTTTAAGTATAGTAATTAGCTAATTAGGGTTTACATCGTATTTAGTTTACATTAATGACCAATTTAAACAAGATCAATTAAATATAGGGTTAGGTCGAAAGTAGGTTAACACATGTTTAAGAGTATCCGAATTAATGTTACAAAGGTTATTTAGGCCAAAATAAATTAAAGGGGTTTAGGTTACACTAAATTCTTATCATGAAAGATAGTTCAGATTTTATCTCATTCTGGTCCTGGTTTTTATGAATTTTAAACCATACTTAAGTGTCTACTGGGAAGCTAATATTTTTTTATCACAGATACCTATACATGTTGAGAACCTACTGTAATTTTCTTAGATTTTATTTCAAAGTGATAGTACCCTTTCAAAAATCGTTTTCCCATACCTGCCCAGAAAGATAATTGCACAGACACCCAGAAATTTTGCATTTGGCTACCCCCTGAGAACCCTTCAGAAAATTTTATAAAAATTCCAGTAAGTCTATTACATCTTATATATTCTACCTGTAAAAGGAGAACTCCTAATTCCTCACCTTTTGGAAATTAAAATTCAAAAACACCAGCTGGATTTCCAGACTCCTAAACTCAGGATTGACATCTAATGTTATAAAAATCAAAAAGTCATCTTTCCGGCCTCCAAAAATTATGAAATTTTATATGCAGATAGTACACAACCTTAACTTAGTTTTAGGCTTAAAAATCTTGCAAAAACACGTTATCATCATCAATTTATGACCCCTTTAACCCGACCTACTTTTCTGAACAGCAAACTGTGAGAACTTCACATAAAATCGCAACAAAAACCCTAACCCTTTTTAAATCCAAATCGACCCACATTAACTCCTAGGGTTTCCAAATTTTAGCACCATATTAATGTGCAATTAATGATCCATATTAGGGCTTAATAACATAGCTAGGGCTGGAAAAGAAAGGGACGATCAACTGAATAGAAAACATATTCGACAAGCATGTTAACAAGATTCTTATTGATTTTATGTGGCGAAATCCTTCTTATCATATATATGCCTTCTTAACGAGACAACTAGTAATATAATTACATGTTCATAACAATTAGATTAGCATGTTTTAGGTTAGGTTTTCATGACAACGAGTAACAAATAAATGACAAAGATGGTTAACGAATTACCTAGGGCTGAATCAAGAAGAGCGAAAAGAACAAGAACACAAACACCACCAAGAGGCTGCAACGATTAGACACAAGGGCTGCAAATCCTAACTCCAACGTTCACCACAGCTGCTACAAACACCGTCCTTAGTCTTGTAGAGAGAAACTGATTTGAAGTTGTTTACTGTTTTTGGTTTTTCTGATTTTGATTTCGGTATGTAGAGGAGGAGAGAGAGACCGAATGTTATTATAGGATTTAGGAAGATGCAAAAGGGAATGTCGTGTTTTGTGTAGATGGAATATCGTGTGTATAGGGCCCAAGTTAGACAAGGAATATCTTTTATTTCTTTAGTGATATACACAATATTTATTTGATCTTATCAAGTAAATTTTGGTTTCTACTTTGTAATAAACAAAAAAAAATGTGACTTATGATTTAATTAGTTAGGTTTAGGATAAAGGTTATTAGCTTATATATTATTTCATAACATAATGTATCATATTACTTAATTACTAATATAAACTTAGGGTAAAATCATATTAGTTATAAAAAAATGTGAATCCAAATTTTAGGGTTTTACAACTCTTCCCCTTTAAAAAGAAAAATTCCGCCCTCGAAATTGAAGTGAGGGATTAAACGGAGACGCACCAAGTTACGAAAGGAAATGAAGATGACTGACTCACTTGGGATGATTCTTCCAGATAATTTTGAACGAACGAAAAGGTTTGTTTCTCATGACCTGATCCTAAAGATCCAAAATAGCCTCAGGCTCACCAACAAATGACAAATCTTCTTGGATACGAAAGATACATGTAACGGATGATAATCTGACATCTCAGAAAAGATATATAAAATACAATATGAAGATGAGATAAATATGGAGGTAAAGCCAAATGGTAAGAAACTTCATCAATAAGTAGTGAACAACTCCTACATTCGTGATTAATAATTACAAGATTTCTCATAGGAATAGGAATGGGTAAGGCAAACTCTAATAGTGCAGAGGGGATCTTAATATGATTAGTAAAAGCAAGAGAAACTATACAATGTGTCAAACACGTCTGGTCATAACGATTCTCAGAATGGACGAAGAGACATCTAAACGATTAACAAATGAATTAGAGATTAAGATCGAAATTCGAAAGGATGTGATGATGTCAAAAGTGAAATCTATATAGTGAAGGCATTACCACAAAATTCATAAGGCATTCTAAACTTATTTGGTCACTAAACTTACGTTCCGTATTCTAACAGATTCTCTAAATCTCCGAAAAGAATGATCTTAAAAAGGGGCTCAAATAAAGGCAAGAGTATGAATCAAAGTGATGCGAAGGAATGATACTTAAACAAATATCCTATAGTCTACCCAATCCTCACCGGTCACAACTTAAGTTTCACAGGCGAAACCTAAAGCAAATTTCTCAAGGGTCAATTCATAAGATCCTATAGTGCATTCCTAAGGGCCACATCTTCACAGGTCATAACTTAAAGTACTACAGGTCGAAGCCTAAACTTTGATACCATAATTGTAACACCCCAACCCGACAAGGGTCAAAATGTCACATTATGGTGTCAATCAGAACAAAATAAACGCAAGCGGAAGACTTAAATAAATAAATACAAGTCATGAAACAAAATGACTTCCCAAGAAATACAAATCAAATCCAACTCTAAAATGAAATAAAATAACCAAGACATAAGTCATAAACTAATTCCAAAAGATAGGGAAACTAAGGTTGGGTTGGTCCTCTAAAAGCTCCTACTCTTATCCCTCAAATCCCATCATCCCGCTTGAATACCTGCCGCAGAGAAAAGAAAATGCGGCTGAGCTTAAAAAGCCCAGTGAACGGATATAAACGAATAATGAACTGAATATAAATAAGTACACAAAATGAAGTCAAAGGAATCTACTGAACAAGATGTCATAGGTCATGAGAATCAAATGAATAATAAATTAAGAGAAAGGTAATGAAGGAAACGATTCATAAGAAATTATCCACGAGCTCACAAAGCAGCCACCTGCTTAATCACACAATAATATATCATAACATAACAAATGGAGACATGACCTCCCAAAAGTGACATGGGGTGCCATAACATAATCATATCACAAAACAAACCTAGGATGCATCCATACGCTCCCTGCAAAACAAAGTTATGAACACCACCATACACCTGTACTCTGACAAATATATTGGCGTACCAAAATGGCAAATAAGCGCGCGAGCTCAATAATCATATATATATCAAAAGGGAACACCGTGGACCAATCACACCGCCACAGATAGTGTCATGCCATTGGTGCCTCAATGACATGGCCATGGTACCTCCATGACTAGTTAGCTCGGGTAACAGAATAAACAAGATATCACATCATAACGAATTAATGATAGTATATTTAAACAAAAGAATATTAACTGAAATGAATGCCATATTAATTGACATAGAACTAAATATCATATCATAAGAAATCATATCAAACGGAAATCATAACGAATGAAATAAAGTCAAGAATCGAAGAGTCAATGCGAAACCCTTACTGAGAAAGGGTAGAATATCCGTACCTTAGCAAGCAATGAAATGGAAAAGAAAGGAAATGAATACGGAGACGGAGATCACTCCTTCTTTAGAGAATCTACATGAACTATGGATTCAATTATTATTATTCATCAGTTCATTTATTATATTTCTTTAGGGTTTCCTTCCATTTTTAGTATATTTCCATTTTTAGTAACTTAGCACTTTTAGTAACTTCCTGATTTTAGAAACTTCCCGATTTTAGTAACTTACCACTTTTAGTAACTTCCCATTTATTGGTCAAATTAGGGTTTCGAAATGATAATCAGTTAAGTCTAGGGTTTACATGCAATTAAAACCAACAAAGTTAGGGTTTAAGTATAGTAATTTTCTAATTAGGGTTTACATCGTATTTAGTTTACATTAATGACCAATTTAAGCAAGATCAATTAAATATAGGGTTAGGTCGAAAGTAGGTTAACACATATGTAAGAGTATCCGAATTAATGTTACAAAGGTTATTTAGGCCAAAATACATTAAAGGGGTTTAGGTTACACTAAATTCTTATCTTGAAAGATAGTTCTGATTTTACCTCATTCTGGTCCTGATTTTTTTGAATTTTAAACCATAATTAAGTATCTACTGGGAAGCTAAGATTTTTATCACAGATACCTATATATGTTGAGCACCTACTGAAATTTTATTAGATTTTATTTCAAAGTTATAGTACCCTTTCAAAAATCGTTTTCTCATACCTGCCCAGAAAGATAAGTGCACAGACACATAGAAATTTTGCATTTGGCTACCCCATAAGAACCCTTCATAAAATTCTATAAAAATTCCAGTAAGTCTCATACATCAAATATATTCTACTTGTAAAAGGATAACTCTTAATTCCTCACATTTTGGAAATTAAAATTCAAAAACACCAGCTAAATTTCTAGACTCCTAAACTCAGGATTGACAGCTAATGTTATAAAAATCGAAAAGTCATCTTCCCGACCTCCAAAAATTATAAAATTTTATATGCAGTTAGTACACAACCTGAACTAATTTTATGCTCAAAAATCTTGCGAAAACACGTTGTCATCATCAATTTATGACCCATTTAACCCGACCTACTTTTCTTAGCAGCAAACTGTGAGAACTTCACATAAAATCACAACAAAAACCCTAACCCTTTTTAAATCCAAATCGACCCACATTAACTCCTAGGGTTTCCAAATTTTAGCACCATATTAATGTAAAATTAATGATCCATATTAGGGCTTAATAACATAGCTAGGGCTGGAAAAGAAAGGGACGATCAACTGAATAGAAAACATATTCGACAAGCATGTTAACAAGATTCTTATTGATTTTATGTGGCGAAATCCTTCTTATCATATATATGCCTTCTTAACGAGACAACTAGTAATATAATTACATGTTCATAACAATTAGATTAGCATGTTTTAGGTTAGGTTTTCATGACAACGAGTAACAAATAAATGACAAAGATGGTTAACGAATTACCTAGGGCTGAATCAAGAAGAGCGAAAAGAACAAGAACACAAACACCGCCAAGAGGCTGCAACGATTAGACACAAGGGCTGCAAATCCTAACTCCAACGTTCACCACAGCTGCTACAAACACCGTCCTTAGTCTTGTAGAGAGAAACTGATTTGAAGTTGTTTACTGTTTTTGGTTTTTCTGATTTTGATTTCGGTATGTAGAGGAGGAGAGAGAGACCGAATGTTATTATAGGATTTAGGAAGATGCAAAAGGGAATGTCGTGTTTTGTGTAGATGGAATATCGTGTGTATAGGGCCCAAGTTAGACAAGGAATATCTTTTATTTCTTTAGTGATATACACAATATTTATTTGATCTTATCAAGTGAATTTTGGTTTCTACTTTGTATTAAACAAAACAAAAAATGTGACTTATGATTTAATTAGTTAAGTTTAGGATAAAGGTTATTAGCTTATATATTATTTCATAACATAATGTATCATATTACTTAATTACTAATATAAACTTAGGGTAAAATCATATTAGTTATAAAAAAAATGTGAATCCAAATTTTAGGGTTTTACACCATGCCTTTGTCTATTTCTGATATTCGTGGATTGCATGGGTATATGGTAGTATCGTTGTTCGACGAGGAGGTACGAAATTGAGAATTGACGACGGTTTGATAATCGGGTGATCTCGAATAATCACAAGTTTTTGAATGATTTTTAAACTACTAATTAAGCTAATGGTACAAGTTAACTAAGCATGCTAATCTAAAAACGCAATTTTAAACTAAAAACGTTACTTGTCAAAAGAAATATCAAATAAACTTGGATAAATGTAAAATTTTGCAGAAAATTCTAAAAATATATTCTAAACCTAATAAAAATAAAATTAACTGAAAAAGGAAACAAATAAGCAGTCTGGTCAAATAAGCAGTTTGACCAATAAGCACTTAATAAGCTATTTTTAAGCAAAAGGCACAAAAAGCTCAAGACAAGCAGAATCAACACTTAGAAGCTTAGTTTAACAAAAATAACACAGAAAAGCTCTCAGGAATAAGCTAAAAAGCACTTAGCAGTATTCACTTGTAATCAGGCCAAACAAACCCTAAAGAAAGATCAAATAAGCAGTCCAAATAAGCTGTTATGAGCAAACAAAGCACAGATCTCAACAGACGGCTATACTAGCTTCTATTTGCCCCACAAATCAAACAATAAGCTTAAGTGAGCATGTAGATAATGGCTTGTGAAGTTGGGCCTATGATCAGCTACCTATGGTGCAGGGCAGCTAACTGAGCCAATAACTAACTTCGAGCTTAAATTCAAATCAGCAAATAAGCTCCAAATGGAGATTTTCTTGTTGTCACAGATTCTAAAGCAACCAAATTACTCAAATCAACAAGCAAAATGCAATTCCAACAAGTATTGAATCCTACAGATTACCTAGAAGTTCTGTCCAATTCTGAGTATAAGATTTTTTTTTGACTTTTTGATTTTATGCAAACTTTGACTAAATTGAACTAGGAATGATCCTATGCTACTGGATATGTAATATTAAGCTAAGATGAATCTAATTTAAGCTATACTAACTAAATTTAAACTAATATGTATGATATGCTACCCCAAATTTTCAACAGATTAAGAACTAATGAGAATGAAAAATGATTTTGACTTTTTATGTATTGAACTACTGATTTTATGCTACTATTATCCTATATGAACCCTAAGTGACATGTCTAAACTGAATACCACTACTGAATCACAAGCAATAACAGCAAATCTCACTGTACCAAACACCACTTAACCAACTGTTTTGCAATTTTTATGAAACCAATTAATGATTTAACCCATAATTCCAACACTTAAGCTTACATAATGATTCAACATACTGATTTAAGCACAAATATTCAGATCTCAAACACAATCAACCACAGATCACAGTATGCAATTGTGAGACAGAATTGAAGCAATATGAAGCAAAATCCAAAGCAAACTATTACCCAATAATGCAAACTACTATTACTAAGCTAAAATATGACTAAGCTACACAAATGAAACAGTAAACAAGCAAATATATCAGATCTATATTAATAACTAGATTATGCAATATTAAGCTTAAAATGTAAAAGAGGAACTTACAAAACTTAATCCCAACTGAACAGGGATAACATTTGATCCAAGCCTATCTTTAGATAGGCCAATCACTTCCATTTCTCTGATTGAACTATCAATTTAAACCCAGAATCACCATCCTCAATGGACGTTGACTTTCATTGACCAGCAACTAATTAACCAACTTAAAGCAGGAACTAAGTATAAATCTCACTATTAGCTACTGAATTAACTCCTATAAGCTTATGGAAACATGAAATTAAAAACTTGAAACAAATTTGAGAACAGTAAATAGCTTGAAAATTTAAATGACAAGAAAATTTATTGAAAACTTAAGTGAGTACAAAGGTTGAAAGCTGAAATACAATTCGTTAAAGCTAAGATTACATTAAAACTACTGAATTACTCCTATATTAACCCTACTCCTACTCCTAGTCTAACCACTAACTAACTAGCTAACTCTTTCACCGTGAATGAGGAGAGGCTATTTATAGCCTTCCAAGGAACCTTCTGGGTCTTCCAGCTCATCAATCCGTGTGCTCATCAGTCCAATACCACCCTTAGATCAAATCCCCAACGTCCTCAGCCCTAGGATCATACTTCATGAGGTGTTCGGTCCAATCAACAGCTGCCACGCGTCATTCTTCTTGTCAGGTCCTTCTAGAAGAGCCAATGATTGTCCTAAATACCCTTAATTGTGGTGAATAAAAGTACGGTAAATTTAGGGTTATGGTGAATAGTAACTAAGGTGAAAGGGGGAAGAACTGGGATGCGGGTGTGAGTTTGTTTATTTTGTTTTTGTTAGTGTTTGACCGAGTGGGATTTTATTGGTTTGACCCGGGTGGGATTAGACGGGTCGTGGATTTAGGTTAGGATAATGGGTAGTGAGTGGGCTTGTGGTTTTAGTATGATGGGCTTTTGGATTTTAAAAATTGGATTTGTGGGTTTGTTGTTTAGAATCCGGATTTGGTTTGGTTTATGCATTTAGAAATAGTAATCCAAGGATCACTTTTGCCAAGTTTAAAAATCAAGAGACTACTTCCATAAAATTTCTTCAAGGACTAATCTTGTCATTTGATGATTCTTCAATGACCAAATCTGACATATGAGAATAAGTTTTGATCATTTGCTTCCCCGGCTTCGGCTTTGAACACTCTTCCAAATCTCGTGCTCGTTATTTCCGGTTTTTGCCTGATTTTTGTCCTCTTTTCTCGATATCCGTCCCTGCACAATCATAAACACAAAAACACGAAATATTTGGCATAATTGGTCGGGTTTTTGGTCTATTTGGGTCCGGTTTTGGTCAAGAAAAGGTATGTGTTTAAGCACATACCAATTTCCCTGAACAACCAATTACTACCAATAGCAAACTTCCCTTCAGGCAAAATAATAAGCTCCCAAGTACCATTTTCTTCCAATGCTCTTAGTTCACTTTACATGGCTTTACACCAACCAGATTGTTTTACTACTTCTTTAAAAGTCCTAGGATCTGTTTGTGCCAAGTGAGCAGTCATAAAAGTTTGAAATTCAGGTACTAGGGGTGTTTGGGATACTTGATTTGCTTTAGGTGTATGATTTAGAAGAAAGTCTTTCAGTTTGGTAGGCATTGTATGATGTCTAGAGGATCTTCTAGGTGGTCTAACATAAGACTGTTGAGGTTGAGAAGTAAAAGTAGAAGGATTTGTGTTTTGATCAGCAGTGTTTGACATATTATCAGTTTCAATGTCAGTGTTTGGTACAGTTGCACTGGTGACTGGATCAGGATTAAAAACAGGATTTTGACATGGAACATCATCATATACTGTGTTGGTGAACTGACAAGGTAAGGTAGTAGGTAAAGGAGCCAGAAATTGTTATATACTACCAGAAGAGTATGGAAAAATATGCTCATAGAAAGTGGCATCTCTGGATACAAAGGTTGTATGATTCTGCAAGTCATAGAACTTATATCCTTTTTGACTAGAAGGATATCTCAAAAATAAGCAAGGAACACCTCTGGGAGCAAATTTGTCTGCTATTCTTGAGGGATTACTAACAATGGCAAAACAACCAAACACCCTTAACTGTGAATACACTGGTTTTTCTCCCAACAAAACTTCATAAGGTGTCTTATTTCCAAGAACAAAAGATGGCATTCTATTGATCACGTATGTAGCAGTAGTCACACAATCACCCCAAAATTTCAAAGGCAAATGAGAATGAAATCATAAGGCTCTTACAGTATCCAAAATATGCCTATGCTTTCTCTTAACTCTTCCATTTTGTTGAGGCCTATCTACACATGATGTCTAATGAACAATACCCTGACTTAACAAATAAGGACCACACTCTCCTTTCACAAATTCCAATGCATTGTCAGACCTAATTATCTTAACTTTCTTCTCAAACTGTGTAGAAACAAACTTAATGAATGACTTTAGGGCTGAGAAAGCATCAGATTTATGAACAAGTAAGTAAGTCCATGTAGCCCTACTACAATCATCCACTATAGTAAAAAAGTATCTATACTGCCCATTTGTTAGAACCTTGTAAGGACCCCATATGTCAATATGAATCAAGTCAAACACAGACATAGCATGAGATTCACTTAAAGCATATGGTAGTTTAGCAAATTTGGCCATTGGACAAGACAAACACTCAGCATTATCAAATTTTGAAACAACAACAAGCAATTCCTTTAAATGCTTGAGTTTAGAATCAGAAACATGACCCAATCTATGATGCCGAATACCATAAGAACATCTATCAACATTATTCACAGACCTCAAATCACCTATAGCAGAGAAGGAAAACCTTTGCAGAGTAGATTTCACCAAAGAATTGAACACTTCATCCACTTTTTTCTGAAGGTATATCCACAAGATGGTAAAGACCAGACTTCTTCTTACCCAATCCTGTCACCCTCCTGGTTGCCAAGTCCTGAACAACACAGAATTGAGGATAAAAAGATACAAAGCACTGATTATCCTCAGTCAGTTTTGGAACTGATAACAAGCTAAATTTAAATGATGGGATAGCCAGAACATCTTTGAGCAAGATGTCATTATTCAGCCTAATCTTCCCCACATGTGAAATAACTGAAGTATCTCCATTTGGCAATCTTATCTATGGTCTAATCTTTAACAAATAAGGCTCCAAAATGTTTTTATCTACAGGTGTCATATGGTCTGTGGCTCCAGTATCACAAATCCAATTCTCAATAAGATCATACAAATCAAGTTGACTATTTAGACATGCAATACCTGCTACAAAATCATGTGCAAAGTTAGTTTCATCTTTTGCAGAGTTCTTTAATTGCAGACTTTTGATCAATTGGTCAAACTGCTGTGGGGTGAAACTGAGATTTCCACTTTCAACATGTGCAACAAGTCCTTTGATTCAAATTCCCCTAAGTTCTTGCCTGACCATCCCTTGGTTTAAACTGCTTACTGACTTTAAACTTTGGATGCCAAGTTGTGTAACCAACCTTTTCCCAACATTTCTCAGGTGGATGCCACTTAAATCTACAGATTCCACATTTTTCTTGAAACTTACCTTTGCTGAGTAATGCAGTTGACTCAATCACATTTGAACCAAACAAAGCCCTTTGTGACTCTTCTTGTTGCAAAATGGAACATGCATTCTCAACGCTAGGCAAAGGTACCATCATAAGAATTTGACTTATTTGATTACTGTATTGTTCATCCAAACCGTTTAAAAACTGAAACAATCTTTGATCTTCTTTCTGCTTACTCAATGCAGCCAAGAAAACAGACACTTCTTGTGACACAACAGAAATCACTGGAACATTGATACTATCAAGCTCTTCCCAAACACACTTCATCTTTGTAATCCACCAGACTGTGTAATTTCATAAGTATCTTTATTTAACTTGTACTTCCTAGAACCATCACTTAGGGCAAACCTCTTCTCCAACTGATTTCAAATCTCACTAGCAGTCCTAATAAACATAATAGATCTTGCAATTGACTCATTCACTGATCCAATTAACCAACAGATTACCATGTTGTTGCAAGTATCCCAAAGCTCAGCAAGATTGGGATTAGTAGTTGATCTTGGAACAGTTCCTTTGATAAACCCCAATTTTCTCTTGGTAGATAACCCAATCTCAATTGCTATGCGCCATGCTCTGTAGTTTTGTGCTCCTTGAAGCTTTTCTTGCACAATCAATGAGCCAGGACCATCAGAAGGGTGAAGATACAACGGATTTTGGAAAAGTGCAGGTTCAGTTATGTTATCAGCCATGGTGATTGATCAAGAATGAAGAAATGATGAAATTACGCGCGGAAACAAAAAAAATACACAAATTTCACACACTAGACATACACTAGCACAATCGTGTGATGAATTTGAGTAGTTTTAACAGTTAGAACTCCATTGATAGAGCTCTTATACCATGAGAACAACAATGGAGGAAGAAAGTGAAAGAGAGGGAAAAACGGTTATTGATTCATTGAGTGTGAAATGAGAGGGATACAACAGTATTTGTAAAGCTGTTACAACAACTCAGCTTGTACAAGTTTAGACCTTCTATTTACAATATTTACATTATGAGTCCTCTGACTTATTCTATCTTGCACACATTCTATACCCTGATTCTAACCATCTATACTTAACATCTATAACCAAAACTAATACATACAACATACTAATTTTTGCACCTTCATTTTGCATTGTTTCTAGCTCTTCTGATCTACACATTCCATGTATCTTCAACAGCTTTGACTGCATCAGTATCCTTCACTACAAAGCTCATTATTCTCTATTTAATACTTTCCATAGCATTCTGTACGAAATTTTCCACAGTTCTCTCACAGTTTTTGAAGATCCTAGTATTTCTCTCTTGCCATACAAAATAAATTGCAGCTCCCAGAACCAATCTCCTAACTATACTCCATATACTTCTGTTAGCTTTCAAGTTAGAGAACTCTTCAATTATTTTGTTCCAGTTGAATGAGAATTGTCTGTTTAATAACTTCTGCAATCCTTCCCAGACTTTATTTGTGTAAGGGCATATGAAAAACAGATGTTCATGGGAATCAAGGCATTATTTGCAGAACACACATTCCATGTCTCTATTTGGATCCCACACTTCAATTCTATCTTGTGTCATAAGCCTTCCTTGTATTGCCAACCAAAGAAAAAAAGAGTGCCTGGGAATATTTTGTGGAAACCAAACCAGATCATTCCATAAAATTTTGTTAATACCTTGAAATCTTGAATTGTTGATGATGAAGCATGATATATACAGTAAAACCTCTATAAATTAATGATGTTGGGACCGAGATATTTTATTAATTTAGCGAGATATTATTATATCGATAAATTATTAATTTATTAATTTAAAGAGGTTTTATGTAATGCCTTTAAATTTTCAAATCCAGTATACTAGTTACAATGTATAGTAGTTAGAGATGAAAAATAAATAAAAAAAAAAAAAAAAAAAAAAAAAAAAAAAAAAAAAAAACAAGTTTCAATTAACATTTTATGAATTCACATTCACAAATAATTGAATTTGTTAAGTACATTGTTTTTAAGTAAGTAAAAAGTTAGTTTCATTGGAACAAGTTTCAATTACGTTTGACCTTAATTGAATTTGTACAAGTTACAATTACGTATGGCTTATATATATATATATATATATATATATATATATATATAAATATATATATATATATATATATATATATATATATATATATATATATATATATATATCAAAGAATATATATATACATTATATATAACAGGAGGCATTACACGTAGATAATGCCACATAAGTCCACGTCATTGCCATGTAATTGTCATTAATGTCATGTAATCATGCCTAGCCACGTCACAAAGCCACCTAAGCACCCTTTGTTCATAAGAATCTAGAAATTGTAAAAAATTATGACACTTGCAAGGATCGAACCTAGGGTGCTAGAAATATTAACAAACATGATAACCACTAGACCAATTCATGTTTTGAAGTATATCTTTCAAGTCCAAATCTATAAACCTAAGATAGGTAAGGTAACCTTAATCAAACATATAAACCTAAGTAAAAAAAATCATAGGTCATTCATAATATATTTTTCTCAAAACCCTAATATCCTTTTTTTTTCCTCACAATATCCATCACGATTTTAACTCATGATCAACTTATTCGGCTTTTTATCTTGCAGAGTTTCGAGAATCTCTTCCAGAAGATACAAGGTATACAAGATACTAATGCAGAAGGCTGATAAAGATGATCATGTAGTAAATTTTGTGGAAAGTGAACAAATTAAGGTAACCATAACAAGCAACCTTTATCTTATAGTTAATCAATTTGTGTAATTGTGTTACAATTTAGGTGTAATGTGGATCAGGTAACTAAACATCATATTAGTAGTTTATGTTTACACGCACATGAGTGGATGATTTGTGGTATATGGTTGGATGAAACATGTACGTAACACATGTATAGAGGGTTTTATGAGTTTTTTATATATTATACTTCCGATTATTATAACAAAACCCTAGAATTTATTCATTTTATTGCTTAAATATTGTATTTAACTGTATGTGATTTGATATGTGGTGTAGATGTGATTTGATATGTGGTGTAGATCTATGGTTTGAAAGTTTGGTTATGTTATATATATGATAAATTATTAGGTGGATTGAATAGATGAGGTGAATTGTTGTTGTTGTTGTTATAGCAGTGCGAAGAAGATGTCGACACTAGCGAGGAAGCGGCTAACAAGGGATGTCAAGAGGTTGCAACTGGATCCACTTGCTGGAATTAGTGGTGCTCCTTATGATAATAATATTATGCTAGGTTGCAACTGGATCAACCTGCTGGAATTAGTGGTGCTCCTTATGATAATAATATTATGCTTTGGAATGCAGTTATATTCGGGTAATGATTAGGTGATCGTTTGGATTATTGTTTGTTTTCGAGATTATTTGAGTTTGTTTACTGATAGTTTTTTTTTGTTTTTTTGGCATTGTAAGCAGCATGCCTCTTCGATGGCGCTGCATAAGCAGATGTTATATAAAAATAAAAGATTAGAATCTGGTGTGAGCATACAGCTACTGAATCTGACATACTAACAACCAATGAATCGAATGACCTAACGTACCGTCATCAGAGTAAGGATGCAGACAAACATCATCCACCTTTCTTTTTCCCTTCCCAGTATTGGACACATGTGAGAAATATTCTGCAAGCCTGCGACGCGTAACAACGTCGTTCGTAGCAGGTGCATTTTTTTCCTCACAATATCCATCACGATTTTAACTCATGATCAACTTATTCGGCTTTTTATCTTGCAGGGTTTCAAGAATCTATTCTAGAAGCTACAAGGTATACAAGATACTAATGCAGAAGTCTAATAAAGATGATCATGTAGTAAATTTTGTGGAAAGTGAACAAATTAAGGTAACCCTAACACGCAACCTTTATCTTATAGTTAATCAATTTGTGTAATTGTGTTACAATTTAGGTGTAATGTGGATCAGGTAACTAAACAACATATTAGTAGTTTATGTTTACAGGCACATGAGTGGATGATTTGTGGTATATGGTTGGATGAAACAGGTACGTAACACATGTATAGAGGGTTTTCTGAGTTTTTTTTATATATTATACTTTTGATTTATTATAACAAAACCCTATAATTTATTCATTTTATTGCTTAAATATTGTATTTAACTGTATATGATTTGATATGTGGTGTAGATCTATGGTTTGAAAGTTTGGTTACGTTATACATATGATAAATTATTAGGTGGATTGAATAAATGAGGTGAATTGTTGTTGTTGTTGTTGTTGTTGTTGTTGTTGTTGTTGTTGTTGTTGGAGTGCGAAGAAGATGTCGACACCGGCGAGGAACCGGCTAACGAGGGATGTCAAGAGATTGCAACAGGATCCACCTGCTGGAATTAGTGGTGCTCCTTATGATAATAATATTATGCTTTGGAATGCAGTTATATTCGGGTAATGATTAGGTGATCGTTTGGATTATTTTTTGTTTTCGAGATGATTTGAGTTTGTTTACTGATTGTTTTTTTGTTTTGCAGACCTGATGTTACTCCTTGGGATGGGGGTATGCAGTCGTTGTGTTTGTGTGTGGGTTTTAAAGATTTGAAATTTGTTAGGATCTCTGGGAAATAAGAATTCATTGTTGCTGCCGATAGTGTAAAGTTGGTTCCTGCCGAAAGCTTTGGTTCCTGCTGAAAGCTCATTGCTGCCGACAGTGTTATTTTGTTCCTGCCGATAGTATTGTTGCTGCGGATAGTATTAATTGTTATCCGTATATTTAGAATGTTTGTTATGATTTATTTTTAGAAGAGATTGTTGTTAATCTCTTTACACGTTTTCTTGTAGAACGGGTTAGGGTTAGGAGATCTTGTTAGTATAAAAGATAAACCCGTCTATGAGTTTATACGCGCCTTGAACATCTATTAACATTCAATAAACGATTTATAGTTTATTAGTTTTGATCCATAGAGGATCATTGTCCTTTAGAGTTTTTCTTCTTTATAATACTTGTTGTTTAGTTTCCGCATAAACACTTGTATTGCAGAGGTTCTTGATTATACCAAGCTCAATCAAGCTCGAACTACTCGATCCTACAAGTGGTATCAGAGCCTGGTAAGGATCTCTGATAAAGAAGGAAACAGTGTTGAAGTGTGTCTCTCTTGAATCTCTTCACAATGTCAGTATCAGGAGATGATTTTGAATTATGCGCAAGGAGGATTAGGAACTTGTTCCACAATAAGACCTATGAGGAAAAAGAACATTTGGAAGAATATGCTTTCTTAGGGTTCCCATCTCAGGTACAAAGATGTAATTCTGCTTGTCAAGAATTGTACTCAACGCTTAATAATGAATATGATGAAATGAAAACTAAGTATAATGAATACTTTATTAAAGTTAATGCTTATGACAAAGCAGTTAAAACATTAGAAAAGCAAAAAGTTTGGTTTCAAAAGAATCAGTTAGCATATGAGGAAAAGATAAAGGTTTTAGAGAGGGACTTGAAAAACACCACTAATGAGCTTAAACATTCTGAGTCTCAAAAGGCTAAGTTGGTGTTAGAAAAACAGGATATGCAGACTAAACTAGACAATGCCTTGGGTAGGTTTAATAAATGGAAAGATTCATCTAAAAACCTAAACAAGTTAGTTGATAGTTCTATGTCTACGAAAACAAAAAGAGGTTTAGGGTATGGTAACCTGATAGGGCCAAATCAATTTTATGACCCTAATGAGTATAGTGTTTTTAATTCTGAACCTGTAGACTATCAAAAACCTGTTAAATATGTGAAAGAAGGTGAAATGAATGCTGTTTCTCCACCTATAAGAGGAGTTTTTATGCCTTCTCCTGTACACTCTCTCTCTGATATTGACTCAGATGAGTCACAAATGGTTTATGGTAAAAAGTCTAAAGACTTACCTGAATCTAAAGATTGTGTCTCTTGTCACACAAGTGACAAATCCTCAGTTGCAGAGTCTAAAGACTTTGTTTCATGTGACTCAAGTGAAAAGTCAACTACACCCAAATATCACAGGTCCTCAAGTTTAACTAAGGGTATATCTACTCCCAAATCAGTCTTTTCAGATAACAGCTCATTAAATTCTTTTAAAAACAACTGTGTCTCTAGTTCCACTAGTAATAATAGTGTTTATATTAAGAAAAGTTGTAGTAAAAACAAGGCTGTTAGGAAGAAGACATGTTTTGTGTGTGGTAGTCAATATCATCTTATAAAAGATTGTGATTATCTTGAGAAAAGGTTGAATGGTGGAAAACATCAGAACAAAACATTGTGGAAAAATGTTAAACAAATCCCACCATATGTTCCACAAGCAGCAGGAATGAATTTTTATAGGAGTCCTTTTCCTGCTGATAGACCTATTCCTGCTGGTTCCTCTGTTCCTGCTGATTTTCAGGGAATCATTCCTGCTGGTACTTCTTCATATAATCACAGGGATTTTTGGCCTGTCTATTCTAATCAAGTCTTTGGAGGGGGAATGGCTTATTCTCCATGGTATCCTTGGTAGTTGGTTTGTTTGGTTATATGTGTTGTTGTAATTGTGTTTGCTGGTTTATAGGGTAGCTTTAGCCTAAGGGGAGGCTAATGCTTGTAATTTTGTCTTGTTTTTCATTCTTTTGAGTTTTATTTGTGTTTCTCTAATCTTATCTTGCAGGATTTTCAGTATCTTTTGTTAGTTAACTTTATTTTGCAGCTGCTTTATGCTTGGATTTAAAGGTCAATACAGCAATTTTCATTCATCATAAGAAAGATCAGTACATTCAGTTGCTGGTTACAAAAGATTTCAAGTTACAAAAACTACTTATCAACATCATTCAAAAGCTACAAAAGATTCCAATCATCCATCATAAATCTACTTAAACCTTACCACCTAATCCATCTTCTCTTTACCCTTACCCATGTTTTCAGGCATGTACCTCCTTCCTCTCTGACGGCAGATCTCTTCATAAACATGGGGGACTGCAAGTGCCAAGATGACTGGCCTTGGTTGTCTTTGTTCAGGGGGTGACTTTGAAGTGCTTGAGGTTGTTGGTCTCTGATGAGTTCTGGATCGTGTTCTTGGAGTTGGATGGATTGGTTGTGAAGTTGAGATTCTTGATTGTGGAGTTGGATGAGTTGGTTGCGGTTTTGGATTGCTTGATTGTGTAGCTGGCTGGGTTGGCTTGGGAGTGGTACTGGTGAGATTCTTCCTTTGTCTTGGATCTTTGCCTTCACGTTGTCGATTGTGTCGACTTCTAGGGTTTGGTTTTTCTCGACTTGATCCTTCTTGAGACTTAGCCTTGCCTTTTGGTACCGGTACTTTATAGAAAGCTGCAGTTGTTCTTTCCATCTCTTCCGCAAGCAGAGCTTCAGTTTCCTTCATCTGTTTTCTGTCCTCATCAGTTAAAGGAAAATTGGGAGGGAAAGTCTCCCATTCACCCTGGTAATACACCAAAGACTTCAACTCTGATGAATCTTCATCATCAGAGCTAAAGTACTCAAAAGAAGAAGGGGTAGATGGAAGAGGATCAGATGAATCATCCTCAACCTTGGCCTTCCCTTTGACTTTAGAGGATGATGCTGTTTTGGGAAAGTAGTTGTTCCATCCTGAGTTACTCGAGGAGGATGAATCCGATGAGATTTCGATTATTGGATGTTTGGATGAACTCATAATGTGACTTGTTTTTCTTTTGGAAGATTGAGTTTGATTTGTGATGATAGAGTTATGTGATCTTATGGTTATATAACATTATGGAGATTAATGCAAATTTATTGATGGTTGGTATTGTGAATTAATTTGGGGAAGTTATTCTTAATGACTATGTTCGGAAGATTGACTTTGGTCAAACCACCTCATTCCTGCTGAATGGTCAAAGATGTTATTGCTGCCGATTGACCAAGTTTTACTACCGAAAGGTCAAACTTTCTTAAGTTAATTGATCAAAGATACGTGCAATAAATAGCAGCAATTCAAAGTGATATTTTTGGAAACTCAACATATAATTGCACATCTCTCATCTCTATTGCTTAGAAACCTATCAAACCCTAATCTTCTCATTTCAAACCCTAAATCTTTCCTTCAATACAATGACAACTCTTCGTTACAAAGATGATCATAACAAGGTTGCCTATTTGGAATCATCTTCAAAAAGTGCTGGTTATGATGAAGTGCTGGAATTTCTTCGAGGGTCATCTATTCGTTATGCGCTCACATATTGCCCAGTAACGGTATATGATTCTTTGGTCAAACAGTTTTGGAGAACGGCTAGAGTAAGACATGTTGTGGGAAGGGAAAATGATATTGTTGCTACCATTGATAATCAAGAAGTAAGTATCTCTGAGGAGTTGATTCGGTTAAAACTTCAATTTCCAGTAGAGCATGGGGAATTCGATCTCTCAAGGCAAGATATTATTGATGGTATGGCAGCTATTGGATATCCTGTCACTGGGAGTTGTACTTTCTTGAAATGTAAGTTATCTCCTCAATGGCGATTTCTGATTCATACCTTACTACAGTGTCTTAGTGTTAAGTCAGGTGGATGGGATCAGTGTCCAAGCCCTGTTGCATCTGGTCTGGTTTGTTTATCCCAGGGTAGAATTTATAATTGGGCAAAATATATTTTTGAGGGGATGTGTGAGAATATCAGTAGTGGTAAGCATAGATTTCTGATGTATCCTAGATTTCTTCAAATCATTTTAGGAATTCAGACCATTAACACCTCTCCTAAGATTGTCAATCGGCTATCTGCCAAAATGTTTGCCCTAATGAAGATGAACTTTACTGGACACCACTTGCCTTTATTGCCACCAATGTTGAACAACCCTGATGCTGCTGACAACCCTGAACCTGCTAATAATGTCAGCATCTCACCATCACACAATGCAGCTGATGAAGGGCCTTCAGTTGCTGCTGATGCATCTGCATCTGTTGCTGCTGATAACTCATCACCACCATCTAGACAAGTGACTCCTACACCTGAGACTAATGACAATGTTGAGACCAATGATCAGGATATCTCAGATGATACACCTATAGGTCAGCCTTCTTCTTCAAGGCTTTCATCACCTAGTCCTACTAGGCAGCCAGTTAGTTCTGACATCAATGCAGGGGAGGGATTTAATGTTTCTCCACCCAGAGTCAGTGAAGCTCCTAATACTTCAAGTGTTCCTGCTGGTGGAACTAATGCTGCTGTTGATCTAACCTCTATGTCTCAGCTACTTGAAGGATCTGTGAAGAAAATTGAGGCATTGGAGTCAGAACTTAGTGAGACAAAAAGGATTTTTGGTGCTAAAGTGGAGAGCTTGGAAAAGGAGCTCAGGGATTCTAATGAAGGATTTAGTAGAACTATCCAAGAATTAAATGATAAGATCAGCAGTTTGGAGGGTATTCAAGTGCAAAAGAAAAGAAGGGTAATTCTTTCTGAGTCTGAGGAAGATCAGGATGAAATGATATTTGATGGGCTTAATGTACTAGCATCTGTTTCTCTTGATGATGCAACTACTGAAGTTCCTACAACTTCTGAGCACAACATCACTCCTGAAGCACAGGTCTCCTCTGAAGCAAGGAGCATTGCTGCTGATGTCTCCATTGCTGCTGATGTGTCTGCTGTTACTGCTAATGTTGAAAATATTTCTTCTGCATCTAAGGATCCTGTTACTGCTGTTGAAAGTTCATCTGTTGCTGCCGAAAGTAACATCATTCCTCCTGAAGCAACTGAAAATGATGAAGAGATAGCTGCAAAGGTGCATGAACAGGAAGTTGCTGCTGAAAAAGCTAGGTTAGCTCAGCTTGCTCAAGATGAAGAGCTTGCAAGACAATTGTCTGTTGATGAGAAGAATGTTGCTGGAATTATAAATAACCCAAGTTCAGATGATCCTTCATCAGAAGTGTTTAGTGCACAAGTTGAATATTTATTGAACACTGACATGATTATTAGAGGTCATGGGTTTATGCTTCTTCAAATGCCAGAATTAGATTTAGATACAAAGTCAGACCTGCTAAAGGCATTCATCTTGAAGAAACAAAGAGCAACCACTTGGAATGAATTGATGCACAGGATTAAAGAAAGACAAAGGCTAGGATATAAGATGCCAACTAACAGAGACAATATCAATTTTATGAAGGTGTATCTAAGGAATGAAGCTAACTACAAAATCAGTGATTTCAAAGGTTGGCCTGAAGGTGCAATTCAAAAGTTGTTCCTTGATACTTATGCAAAGCTCAACTCTTTGGTAGACACTGATATTCCACAAAGCAGGAAAAGAGCATCTTCATCTTTGGAGTCTGATGTTGCAAAGAGAATGAAGTCTGGAGATGACTCTAAGGATGATTTATTCATTGCTCAAAGTTCTACTGTTGATGCATCAAAGGTACCACAAGAAGATCTTGTTTCTGCTAATCTTCCTTCTGCTGATGTTTCTGTTTCTGCTGAGCCTTCTGGATCTGCTCCTATCTTTCAATATAGTCTAAGAACAAGGAAGAAGAGTCATTCATTCAACCCTTCTTCTGTGGATATTCTTGAAGTGGATGCTCATGATTTGGTTGAGGTTGCTTCTGAAAGTGATTCAGAGGATGACTCTGTTCACTCATGGGGTAAAATTGCTCATTGGGAACTTAGGTCTACCTCTGAAGGTGAAGTTAATGTTTGGTTTTCACTTGATGGGACAGTCAAGTTCTTTACATTTTTGAGGGAGATCTTGGATAGGGTTGAAAGAAAAGATTTAGAGCATCTTTATAGGATTGTAGATAATCATTATCAATCTAATACTCCAACTGGTAATGGTTTGCTGCTTTGGGGAGACTTACAAGTCTTGATGAATAAATTAGATGAAGACAAGGCTAAACTAGTGTGGGGTAATCAATCATCATGGAGAGTCTTCTCTTGGAAATTATATCCTTATTCCAATGTTCATGTTGTGGAACTCACCTCTGGCAAGTTCCTCACTATGTTTGTGGATATTGCTTATCCTTTAACTGAAAGAGTGTTAAAGAGAATGCTAACACAGAAGGTCAAAGTTCCTAAGCATACTATAGGAAATGATCTAACCACAGCTGAACAATTGGTTAAATTCATCAAGGATCAAATTGCAGCTAAGGGGTCATCAGCTTAAGGGGAGGAATGAAGTTTAAGGGGAGGTTGATTCTTGTTGTTGTTGTAAAGTTTCTATCTTTCTTTCTTATTTTCTTTTCTTATTTTTCTTTTGGTGTGTTTTTGTTTGTGTTTCTTAGTTCAAAAAAAAAAAAAAAAAAAAAAAAAAAAAAAAAAAAAAAAAAAAAAAAAAAAAATTTATACTTTGTGTGCTAATAAGTTGGTTTTGAGCAACACCTTGCAGGTACAGTGTTGGTGTTTACACCTGCACAATAAATGGTGCTCAACTCACCATGTCTTGCAGACAAGAAAGAGTTGACTCACCATGAGGGTACGGCTCTGGTGTGATAATCAAATCCGTTGATAGCTGTAATAGCTTGCTTAAAGCTATAGGGTACTTCAACTCACCCATGATTCATTTCTGAGAGTTGAAAATGGTTCTCAATTCACCATGGATGTAACCCTTATGGGATCCAAAGGATTGGCTAGTCCACAAAAGTATGGTTTGTGGTAAAGACACTTGGTATCCATATTTGGTATTCAATTCACCAAGGTTTGCTGTAACCTAAGAATTGACTAGTCCTGAGCAAACGGCTACAGGTAAAGACAAGTCAAATCCGTTTATAGTTGCTGATTTGCTAATAAATCAGATGGTTATCAATGTACCATGGTCTAACACACCTAAACATTGGCTACTCCAGTAGTGGTGGCTATTGGTAAAGAGACATCAAATCCATTAATTTTCAATGATTCACCTCTCACAGGAGTTAACACACCTGGATGTGATGAGAATAGTATGAAACTTAAAGAGATTTGATGTACATTTTGTTATAGTAGCAGCCAAGTTCAAGTAATGTTATGGTGACCAGTAAATCTATTTTGGAGAAGATTTCATGTTCCTGCTGCTCTATTGAAGTTGCTGCTGGAAGCTATAGAAGTTGGAATCTTGAAGTTATTGAAGTTGCTGCTGGTTACTTCTTATTGTTGCTGCTAAGTCGCAGTCCTCAAGCCTGAGTTTATGAAAGCCTTATCACATGGGAATCTTGCAGGTTAACCTAGTCAACCTCAAGATTAGGGGAGGATTGTTAGGATCTCTGGGAAATAAGAATTCATTGTTGCTGCCGATAGTGTAAAGTTGGTTCCTGCCGAAAGCTTTGGTTCCTGCTGAAAGCTCATTGCTGCCGACAGTGTTATTTTGTTCCTGCCGATAGTATTGTTGCTGCGGATAGTATTAATTGTTATCCGTATATTTAGAATGTTTGTTATGATTTATTTTTAGAAGAGATTGTTGTTAATCTCTTTACACGTTTTCTTGTAGAACGGGTTAGGGTTAGGAGATCTTGTTAGTATAAAAGATAAACCCGTCTATGAGTTTATACGCGCCTTGAACATCTATTAACATTCAATAAACGATTTATAGTTTATTAGTTTTGATCCATAGAGGATCATTGTCCTTTAGAGTTTTTCTTCTTTATAATACTTGTTGTTTAGTTTCCGCATAAACACTTGTATTGCAGAGGTTCTTGATTATACCAAGCTCAATCAAGCTCGAACTACTCGATCCTACAGATTTGAAATTGATAAATATAGTTAACATGTGTGTATGACTCTTGGAACAATAGGCTTAAAGTAAAAGGAATCATAACTCGACGTGCGATCATGGGTTTGATTGGTTTATTCATGGTAGTTACATTGATATGAATTTCTTTATATATTTAATGAAGCTTTGAGATGAAACGAGTTATGTTGCTATTATAGCTGCCTGTTGTATGATTTAGACTTTTTGTAGAACTTTGTAATTGGTATGCTATGTAATTGTTTTCACTGACAACATTTAATTGGCACTCTCAAGTATTTTCAAGTTGACATTGCAGTTTTCTGAAGATTACCCTAATAAGCCACCGACTGTGCGGTTTATTTCTAGAATGTTTCATCCAAACAGTAAGTTGTCATTATTACCAACATTATATATTTTCAATTAATGGATGGAGCTTGAGGAACATGTGTGATTTTTATAATTCAGTATTGGCTGAGTGACATAAGGGACATATTAATGAGCCATTATTTTAAGTTATTAATCATTTTGTTGACTTTTTTAGTATGTTCTTGGTCTGACCACTCAAAATCACAGATTTTCAAGAAGTATATTGAGATTGAACTGCAACTTGGTAACATGGACCGTTGTCGGAAGCTATACGAAAAGAATTTGGAGTCATCACCTGAGAATTGCTAGGCATGGAGCAAGTATGCTGAGTTGGAAAGATCTTTAATGGAGACTAAGCGTGCCCGAGCCATTTTTGAGCTTGCAATTGTGCAACCTGTACTATACATGCCAGAATTATTGTGGAAGGTAAATACTTCTTTTTATAACCTTAGGTGTGTTTAAGGTGTCATTTGTATGGTAAGTTCTCATATCTGAATACTATAGTGAGAGTTTCAGATTTACCATCTCTGTTTCTATTGCTAGCCTGTGTAAATGAGCACACCAAGTAAATTAAGTTTCTAAAAAAGAATCTGTCATCACCATCTATTACTGGTTCTACGTATTCATTGTCATTTTATTGTTTAAACACTAATGTTTGATTTATTTGATTTCGCCATATTTGTGGATGCTTATTAGCTCTTAAACAAGCAATCGTAGGCACCCTCTAAAGCTATTCTGAGTTAGTAGTTTGGGCTAGCTTATTCCAAAGTGCTTATTTAAGCAATAAGCGGTTTTGATAAGCAATTTCGTTATTAATGTACATAGAAGGGGTTAATTTAAATCTTGGATTATATAATTTTGATATGAGTATGTCTGTAGCTTGGTTCAATATGGTTGGTTTGGATAATGTGTAACAATGGGTTTTGATTGAAGCGGATCATATTTGCATGGGTCGGGCTGGTCCAGGGTTAAAATTTACCTGAATGCTAATATAATGGGTAACAATGGGTTTTGATTGAAACGGATCATTTTTGCATGGGTCGGGCTGGTCCAGTGTTAAATTTTACCTGAATGCTAATATTTCGGAGACCGCTACTGGTTTTGGCATTGACTTGAAAATTAAGTTTGTGAAATACTCCAACCTACGCCTAGCTTCTGGGTTTCTAGGGATGTATTGTTTAAAGTTCAAAGGCGCTTGTATCCTTCTGATTTGTGACCTCTTTAGATAATCTGAATATTTTTTCAGCCCTGCACAACAAATCAATAGGTAAAAGCTAATCATTTAACTGCAATACCACAACAAAGGTATCAATGCTTAAAGTAGAGTTGCTGATTTTAACCTAATGTACATTGACCTATAATAAAAATTGATTTTAACCAGTTAACAGCTGGCCCAATTTGCTACCGCTATTTGAAGTAAGTAAGAATATAAAGTTTGCACAATGCTGTGTATCTTTTGCATTTTTGGAATCTATGGATTTAGGTAGTAATATGTCGCTGGCGTGCTGGAAAGTTGCTGGCCTGTGTTTAGTCAGTTGTGCGCTAAAAAGAAATATACAGCAAAGGTATTAATGAAGCACTCTTTAAATATGCTCGGAATCGCGCATATCTAATTATTTTATCTATTTTATTGTTTACTGATTGAAGTTTTGAATTTGTGCAGTATTTTCACTCCGTATTATAAAGAGACAGCCCTTTATAGTATGGCCAACTGAAGGTGCCACTTCTTTTATTATTTATTTATTTATTTATTTATTTTTACAATTGCGTCTAAAATTTCATAAGTCTGAGATTTTTTACATTCCGTATTTTTTTAACTGTATAGGTGTCAATATTGATACTGGTGACGATTCAGTTGCTCAACAGTTTGCAGCATACAGAATGGACCAAACAGTTGGAGGTAACAATTGTGTCTATCCTGTCATAAATACAACGTTTCTTCCATACATGTACCGCGCAGGTTTATGTTTGCTAAGGGAGTATTCTATAATCTGTTAATTGTACATGCGTCAATATAGATACTGGTAGCGATTCAGCTTCTCAACAATCTACAGTACACATAATGTTTCCAACGTTTGGAGATTATTTGTTATGTATCTTCTGCGTTTATCTTTATAGAATTTATACTTTTTGCTTACCTGCCAAAATAATTGATACTAACCTGTTCGCTGTGATTATTGTTACAGCTGATTTTGTGCGCCAGGATACCAACTTGCATAACGTGAGCACACGTACCGGCCGACAGAAACGTACCCGCTATGGTCCAGGTTATTTAGTTGCTTCATATAACTCTTATTGTAAACCTTATGTATCTTCTCATGTTAGTTATGCAATTTTTTATTAATATCAATATGAAGTAGCGTAATTAAGTTTGTAAAATTTGACAGGAAACTATCAAGTGGCTACATGGAATGGCACAAATTAGGTAATATTGGATGTTATTATTTGATTTTTGTATTCAATTGAATGAGGTTTGGAGCTTTTCAGTTAAGGTTCGTTCTACCCATTTATTTTTTAAATTTTTTATTTCGCGGTTGACCTGTTGGGGATAACACGAATCAACTTATTAATTAGTAAACGATGATACCAAGAATGATGCGACTGTAAACAATAATAACGTGGAAACCAAGAAAGACGAAACAGTAAAAAAAGGAAAAGGGGGTGATGAGTGTGTAAATACTCATCATTTTATGCCCATTTTAGACCATAAAAATACCAAAAATACCCAAATAGACCAAATATTATTGCAAATATCCTTGGTTTGTGTTTTTATGCGTTTCAGGTACAAAAGGATCGAAAACAAGGCGAAAACAGACAAAACCGAGCACAAGATTGAAAAAGCGTGAAAAGGTGAAGCCGGGAAAGGAAATTACGAGTTTGGACCGGAATTATACTCAAATTGTCAAAGTCAACCCTCAGAAATACCAAGTTGTCAATATTGGTCCTTGGCATATTTTTCAGAATGTTGCAATAATAGTCCCTCAATTTTCAGAATATTACACAATTGATCCCTAAACCTAAACCAACCAAATAAATACAACCCAATCCCATTAACCCTTTAACCCAAATTAAATAAAACCCAAAACCTTAATCCTAAAACCCAAACATTAATCCCAAGCCCAAAAATAAAAAAAAGCCCAATCAGTATTAACCTATCCCGTTTTTAGTTAAAACCAAAAGTCAAACCGATCAACACCCATCATCCCTTAAACCACTTTACCGCCCAAAAACAAAACCAGGACACCACTTCTACCACCATCCTGACAACCAGACAACACGCCTCCCCCCTCATGCCTTTTTCACTGGCACACGCTCCCCCTACACTTAGCCCCTCACATGTTACCATCTTCACGTGTGCACATTCCAGCTAAGATATCCACTTAGCTTTTTGGCGCCAAAACTGAAAAGGACGATTGGGATTGATTTTAACCAATCCAACGGCTGGGATTAAATCAGAGGATAGAGAAGAAGCTTTTGGATTGATATTTAAAGAAGATGAAGTCCAGAAGAAAAGGTGTCACTGTATTAGACCATTTTAGTAGTGTAGAATGTTTATTTACTTGTTTTAGTTTAAATCTCAGTTAGAACTTTGTAATTCAATTTCATTAAAGTTCTTTTGTATTTCATGTAATCAACATTTTCCATTTCCAAGTTTAATGCAGTTCAAGTTAATTTTATCAATTCGAAATTAGCAGTTTATTTCTTTAAAACCTTTCACAAGTTCTCATTAATGTTTCAATAAGCTCAGAAGAGCTTATTATAGCCCTTATTTAAAGTTGTTTGTTTTAATTCAGTGTTAAGTTTAATTTTCCAAAAAAAGTCAACTAAAGTCAACTGATTTGGTCAATAAGCAATTTGAAGAATAAGCTGACTTGATCAGCTTATTTGGGTGTTTTCTGGCTTATTGGATAAGCCTGGGTCAGTTGGGTTCATTCAGAATCAGCAAATCAGTTGTAAGTCCAAATTTTCATTTCTAGCTTAATTATTGCTTATTTGTGTTCAGCTTATTTTCTAGCTTATTTGTCATGTATTTATGCTTTTTAGATTATTAATAGCTTAGATGATCAGTAGTGTAGCATAGTTAAGCTTAAATTGTAAAGTTGTAGTGTAAAATCTAAAATTAGTAACTAAATAGGGTGTTTGGATTAGAGTCAATTTGGCATTGTACTGTTCATGTGCACATTAATAAGGTTAGATTAAGCTGTAATTAGGTGTAATGATCATGTTTCAGTAGGTATTTAAAGGTTTTAGCTCATTAATAGGAATTTGGCCTATAGGGTAATTTTTAAGGTAAAAACTGCCTTAATAAGCTCTAAATAAGCTGAGGCTTATTTGGTGCAAACTTTTGGTGGTTTTATATGCTTTTCAGTAGTTGGAGTGTGTATCCAAGGTTTTATACTATTTCAATTGAAGTTTGTAGAATTTAAAGTGCACAAACCATTTCTGCTGCATCAGGCAATTTTTGCCTGGTCTGCCATTTTCAATCTCAATTTCAATCCTGTAACAGTAGGTTTTAAGTTCCAATTTTTGTTTTATGAGTAGATTGCAAGTTAGTCTTTATCTGTTTTTGCTTAAGTCTGAATTTAGAGCTTATTCTCTAGCTTATTTTAAGCCTGCAAAGTAGCCCCTAGAACCTGTTCTGCTCTGCACTCAGCTTATTCTGATTTCTAGCATCTGATCTAGGTCCTATTTCATTAAGCAATTGTGGTTGAAATTTGGGCGTTTTTAGTTTATATGTAGCTTGTTATATGAGCTTTAGGTTTGTGCTTTTGGATTTCCCAAAACTGCTTATTCCTAGCTTATAGACAGCTGCAAAACTGCTTCCCACTCATCCATTTCTGTCTTTATATTGAACCTGTTCAGCAGTTTAACTGCTTATTTCTTTTACTTATTTGATCTTTTTCAGTTGTGTTAAGCTTCAATTAGTATATTAATCAGGTTCTGAGCTTTTGGTATTTTTTGATAGACTTTAGCTTATTTTTGGCTTATTGGCAAACTGCTTATTTGCCCAAAACAGCTTATTAGGTTTAGTTAAGCTTTGCTTTTATTTTTCCTAGCTTTTAAATTTAATTTTAGATTTACTCAGAATTTTCCAGATTTTTCTGTTTTCATTTTCTATTTTTAAATAATTTAAATAGTTTAATTTAGTTTTAAATTCATATTAATTAATTAAAAAGTCAAAAAAATGTAATTCTTTTTTGTAAAATTTTCTTTTATTATTTAGAATGTAGGAAAAATAGATTTGTTCCCGTAGAGTTCATATTTCATTAATTAACGTTTTTAGGTTCGTTCTCGTTTCCCGTTTTCGTTAATTTGCGTTTTTAAGTTTTTTCTTTTACGTTTTTAATCTAGTTTGTTTTCTTAAATTTATTTATGTTCACTTATTTTAGTTTAAAAAACCCAAAATCACATCTTTTCCACCATTCAAACACGTTGCACGATTCGAGAACACGAATTCCATTCACGCCTTCGTTGGGGATAACGACCCGGGAATACAGCTTCCTTTGTACTCCTTGGAAATATTTATGTGTTGATTCCAGCGAATCAAATTTTGGCGCCGCTGCCGGGGAGGGCTGACGCGAATTTTGAATTCTCGTTTATCGTTGCGTGTTTTGAATCTTCGTAAATATTTTCTCATTAAAAAAAAAAAAAAAAAAAAATCCCAAAAAGATTTTCATTTCAAAATTTATTTTCCCTTTATATTTTTCAAAATGTTTCTAAAAACCAAAAATATTCTTCGTATCCCTCTTATCCGTTTAATTCTTTTTCTCACCCTCTATCCGTTTAATTCTTTTTATGTCTTCATCTTACAACTATGGTTGTGAATGGTGTGGGGGACCTCTAAATGGTGGAAATTGTCCCGGTTGTAGCATTGTAAATTCGGGAAACGGGTTTGTCTATGACCAAAATCCCTACAATGAAACACCCGACCTTTTCAACCAACCCCCACAACATCATATGGAGACATACTTGTGTGAATTTTGTGGAGGTTGTCCTCATCCGGGATATGATTGTCGAACGGGAGACGTGCTTGTCTATGAGCAGAACCCTTATAACAATCAGACACCATCCGAATTTGACACATCTTCATATTATTCACCGCCACAACAGTTTTACTGTTGTGAATACTGTGGAGGTCCGCACTATAATTCCGATTGTCAAACAAGGACCCCGCTTGTCTATGAGCATGGTCCTTGTAACAATTATGATTATTCGTATCATGACCAACCTCTACAGTATCAACCAATTCAAACGCAGCCTCAGCCATTTCCTCAAGAATCATTCCAAGAAATTCATAATATTAGGAATGATCTTCTGGATTCTGCTTTCAAAGATGTATTCCAAAAACTTCATGATGTGAGGAATGCATTTAATGCTTGGGCTGCTAAACAGACCAAAGATGATCGTCATGGTGAATCTATGGAAGATTTACTTGCCATAGAACGAGCTGCACACAATCGTTTCTTATTTAATCAAGCTTGCATGCTCGATGACGATGATGACGACGAGGAGAGTGTTATTCCTTTTAGTGAAATTATTTCTCAACTCCCTCAGTCTATTGCAATCACATCATTCTTTCCATCTATGAACCCTGATGACTCTCCTATTATGGGGGATGAGCATCTTAGCACTGTTCCTGAAAAGGAATCGGACGAATTCATAAAGTCTAGTGCTGAGAACCTTATCCCAATCCCAAGTGAGTCTGAGGATATATCGGATGATGAATGTGATTTGTCTATTTGTAGTGATCATCCTTTTGACACTACTGATGACTTTTCCGGGACGTTTTCTAACCCTCTTTTCGATTCAAATGATGATTTTTCCTCTAGTGATGACGAATCACTTTCTGATGAGGACGTTCAAAATGAAAGTCTCGAAGTCTATTCAAATTCTCTTTTTGAATTTGATGACGAGTACTTTTCTAGCAATAATCCTCTCTTTGATGAAGAGTTAGAGAACGATGAGGTCAAAGATTCTATTATTTCTAATCTTGATGATATGACCTCGGTTCTTAATCCCGACGTTCTTTCTCCGACATATGTGACTTTTCCTTCTGTGGATCGCCACTATATTGACGTCACATATGTCGTTCGAGTTTTTCTACCTTTCTGTGCTTATAAGGTAGCTTGTCCTCTCATTCTCTCGTTTGGGAATGAGGACAAAGTTTTTGATCCCGGCATCTCAATTTATCATTCTTTTGAGCCGGATGTATCTCATCGGAGTGGAACTTTCAAGTACTTCAATGTTTATCCAAACATCTTGAATGAAAGTCCGATGGAGATTTTCTTTTCCACATGCTTCCCCAAGAACAAATGAATTCGGGGTCGAGTCAAGCTAGTGACTCGGTTAACAAAAACATTAGCATTGCATGGGTGACAACCCATGTTTCTGACTTCTTTCTATTTTCTAACAACTAAGTGTGGGGGAGTCCCACTGTGCTTTGTTTTGTGTGTTGTTTGCTCTTGTTTGCAGGTTTCCCTTGGATTGTGATGATTGACGCGCCTGTTTTCAATCCAGCCGCCCAATATCCTATCCTTTTGCTAATGTTTATCTAGGGATATCTTATTAATCCTGTTTGTGAAATGGAGATTTCTGTTCCACACTTGGCTATTAGTATTACCTTTTTACGTTCTAAGTGTCGGCAGAAAAAGCCGGTACTTTGAATATTGAGGGCAATATTCAATTCTAAGTGTGGGGGGGGGGGGGGAATTCTCTCGAATTTTGTCACATTTGTACCTTCTAGTTCTCTAGTACCCCCGTTTTGACCCAAATTTTTAAATTTTTTGTCAGTTTTAAATAAAATTGTGTTATGTTTAGTCTTGATTAGGTTAGAACAAGGGGAATCCCAACTCTGCTAGAGTATTGATCTAGCTGCTCCCTTAACGGTTAGACTAAGGTTTTACGATTTGTGCAAATGAAAATGCTAAGCGTAGAGTAGTTGGTTCTCTTTAGAGCTTATGCAAGTAATCTATGGCTTTTCCTCCCAGAAGCTCTTAATCTGCTAAAATACGTGTTGTTTTCAAACGTTTGAACGTTAAAATCATGTTGTTATGCAAAACAAATTTTTATACAATTTTGATATAGAGCCCGAGTTCAACTTTTTATTTTAATTTTTGGGAAAGCATATATGTAAATATATAATATAAACCTAAAAAAATAATAAAAAAAAAATAAAAAAAAAAATGAAAAAAAAGAAAAAATGAAAAAGAAAGAAAAAGAAAAAGAAAAAATGAAAAACAAAATGGAATGATATTGCAAAATGCAATAAGTTTTGATATTGCAAAATGCAATAAGTTTTGATGTATGAGTTAATAAATGTAGAAAATTTCTTTCTCTTAAATTTAAATCGGAAGTTGAACTTGGATTCGTCAATTTTGTATAAAGGTTAAACGGTAATTTAGTAGATTGTTGATTTCAAAGGCCTCGAAAGCTCCGGTATTATTCTCTGTGAGGTGTCAAAAGCCTGGTCACCTAAAACCAACTGGTTTGGGATGTGTCGAGAAGAAAGCCGTTACATGGAGTGATCTCGTCTTTGAGTCTCTAATCTCTAAATGATCGTTTGTTGTTATTTATTTAAGTATGTAATACTAGCGTAGTGGGAATATCCAAAATCTTTGAAATCAAAATTTCGCTGATTCCGGTACTATTCTCTGTGGGGTGTCAAAAGCCTGGTCACCTAAAACCAACTGGCTTGGGATGTGCCGAGAAGAAAGCCGCTACATGGAAAAGGCCCTTTTGATCCTTAGATTTCCGAGGTTCCCGGTAAATTAGTATTTGACTTAAACGAATAACAACCATAATAAATGTCGATTTTTGCGGTCAAAATTTTGAAAATTAGCACAGTCACCTAACTTGAATAAAATGTGGGAGTGAAAAGTTAAGTTTCGACTTACATAGATTAGTGGTATAAGTAGTGTTAGCATTTTACAAAAGCATTTGCACAATGAGTTTAAGCTTAGTCGGAAGTATAAAAAAGAGGATGACGATTACAATTCCTTGGAGACACCCATTTTGTGTAAATCCCGTTCCATGATACAATTTTTTGGAAATCAAGCATGTTATTTATTTTGTTGTAGTTTAAATTTCTCGCATTTAATAAAAAGTCGAAACGGGGTATACTTGGTATTCTTTTGATCCTTTCATTACTTCATATGATTGGATTGCTAGGGACTAGCAATAGTTTAGTGTGGGGGATTGATGAGTGTGTAAATAATCATCATTTTATGCCCATTTTAGACCATAAAATACCAAAAATACCCAAATAGACCAATATTATTGCAAATATCCTTGGTTTGTGTTTTTATGCGTTTCAGGTACAAAAGGATCGAAAACAGGGCGAAAACAGACAAAACCGAGCACAAGATTGAAAAAGCGTGAAAAGGTGAAGCCGGGAAAGGAAATTACGAGTTTGGACCGGAATTATACTCAAATTGTCAAAGTCAACCCTCAGAAATACCAAGTTGTCAATATTGGTCCTTGGCATATTTTTCAGAATGTTGCAATAATAGTCCCTCAATTTTCAGAATATTACACAATTGATCCCTAAACCTAAACCAACCAAATAAATACAACCCAATCCCATTAACCCTTTAACCCAAATTAAATAAAACCCAAAACCTTAATCCTAAAACCCAAACATTAATCCCAAGCCCAAAAATAAAAAAAAGCCCAATCAGTATTAACCTATCCCGTTTTTAGTTAAAACCAAAAGTCAAACCGATCAACACCCATCATCCCTTAAACCACTTTACCGCCCAAAAACAAAACCAGGACACCACTTCTACCACCATCCTGACAACCAGACAACACGCCTCCCCCCTCATGCCTTTTTCACTGGCACACGCTCCCCCTACACTTAGCCCCTCACATGTTACCATCTTCACGTGTGCACATTCCAGCTAAGATATCCACTTAGCTTTTTGGCGCCAAAACTGAAAAGGACGATTGGGATTGATTTTAACCAATCCAACGGCTGGGATTAAATAAGAGGATAGAGAAGAAGCTTTTGGATTGATATTTAAAGAAGATGAAGTCCAGAAGAAAAGGTGTCACTGTCTTAGACCATTTTAGTAGTGTAGAATGTTTATTTACTTGTTTTAGTTTAAATCTCAGTTAGAACTTTGTAATTCAATTTCATTAAAGTTCTTTTGTATTTCATGTAATCAACATTTTCCATTTCCAAGTTTAATGCAGTTCAAGTTAATTTTATCAATTCAAAATTAGCAGTTTATTTCTTTAAAACCTTTCACAAGTTCTCATTAATGTTTCAATAAGCTCAGAAGAGCTTATTATAGCCCTTATTTAAAGTTGTTTGTTTTAATTCAGTGTTAAGTTTAATTTTCCAAAAAAAGTCAACTAAAGTCAACTGATTTGGTCAATAAGCAATTTGAGGAATAAGCTGACTTGATCAGCTTATTTGGGTGTTTTCTGGCTTATTGGATAAGCCTGGGTCAGTTGGGTTCATTCAGAATCAGCAAATCAGTTGTAAGTCCAAATTTTCATTTCTAGCTTACTTAACGCTTATTTGTGTTCAGCTTATTTTCTAGCTTATTTGTCATGTATTTCTGCTTTTTAGATTATTAATAGCTTAGATGATCAGTAGTGTAGCATAGTTAAGCTTAAATTGTAAAGTTGTAGTGTAAAATCTAAAATGAGTAACTAAATAGGGTGTTTGGATTAGAGTCAATTTGGCATTGTACTGTTCATGAGCACATTAATAAGGTTAGATTAAGCTGTAATTAGGTGTAATGATCATGTTTCAGTAGGTATTTAAAGGTTTTAGCTCATTAATAGGAATTTGGCCTATAGGGTAATTTTTAAGGTAAAAACTGCCTTAATAAGCTCTAAATAAGCTGAGGTTTATTTGGTGCAAACTTTTGGTGGTTTTATATTCTTTTCAGTAGTTGGAGTGTGTATCCAAGGTTTTATACTATTTCAATTGAAGTTTGTAGAATTTAAAGTGCACAAACCATTTCTGCTGCATCAGGTAATTTTTGCCTGGTCTGCCATTTTCAATCTCAATTTCAATCCTGTAACAGTAGGTTTTAAGTTCCAATTTTTGTTTTATGAGTAGATTGCAAGTTAGTCTTTATCTGTTTTTGCTTAAGTCTGAATTTAGAGCTTATTCTCTAGCTTATTTTAAGCCTGCAAAGTAGCCCCTAGAACCTGTTCTGCTCTGCACTCAGCTTATTCTGATTTCTAGCATCTGATCTAGGTCCTATTTCATTAAGCAATTGTGGTTGAATCTTGGGCGTTTTTAGTTTATATGTAGCTTGTTATATGAGCTTTAGGTTTGTGCTTTTGTATTTCCCAAAACTGCTTATTCCTAGCTTATAGACAGCTGCAAAACTGCTTCCCACTCATCCATTTCTGTCTTTATATTGAACCTGTTCAGCAGTTTAACTGCTTATTTCTTTTACTTATTTGATCTTTTTCAGTTGTGTTAAGCTTCAATTAGTATATTAATCAAGTTCTGAGCTTTTGGTATTTTTTGATAGACTTTAGCTTATTTTTTGCTTATTGGCAAACTGCTTATTTGCCCAAAACAGCTTATTAAGTTTAGTTAAGCTTTGCTTTTATTTTTCCTAGCTTTTAAATTTAATTTTAGATTTACTCAGAATTTTCCAGAATTTTCTGTTTTCATTTTCTATTTTTAAATAATTTAAATAGTTTAATTTAGTTTTAAATTCATATTAATTAATTAAAAAGTCAAAAAAATGTAATTCTTTTTTGTAAAATTTTCTTTTATTATTTAGAATGTAGGAAATATGGATTTGTTCCCGTAGAGTTCATATTTCATTAATTAACGTTTTTAGGTTCGTTCTCGTTTCCCGTTTTCGTTAATTTGCGTTTTTAAGTTTTTTCTTTTACGTTTTTAATCTAGTTTGTTTTCTTAAATTTATTTATGTTCACTTATTTTAGTTTAAAAAAACCCAAAATCACATCTTTTCCACCATTCAAACACGTTGCACGATTCGAGAACACGAATTCCATTCACGCCTTCGTTGGGGATAACGACCCGGGAATACAGCTTCCGTTGTACTCCTTGGAAATATTTATGTGTTGATTCCAGCGAATCAGGGGGTACCAAAGAAGAGAAGGTAAAACAGAGCAATGTGGGTGCCAAGAAAGATAAGGAAGCATGTCAACGAGAAATTGAATTATGACTATAGCCATGACTATGTGCCTACTCGATCTTCAAAACGGAAGAAGGCCTATAGTCGGAATGAAACCGATGTCAATGCTAGCCCTTTTGATGCTGTCAAAAAATGAAAACGGACACCATCTTGGAATTCCAGTATCTAGGACCTTCTTACTAAGGATATTATCCATGCCGTCGTTGACGGGTTTAACGACATAACTAACTTTCACTTTCTCATTGTTTTTTCACCACCTTTAGGTTTTCTTTATGAATAACCACTTCCTTAATTATAACCGTGCTTATGGAACTTGCCCTTGTGTATTAACATGTTCTTAACCTTTTTAGGATTTCGGTGGCAGTATTCAAGGACATGGTGGCTTTACTGATAGAATGGATTGTCAGGTAATGTACTGACTGATGATATTTCCATATAAGTAACAACACAATTTTTCCTAATAAATGAAACTCTATAAATAGGGACTTTGACATGTTAATTACAGTATTATGCTTGCAGATGGAAATGGCTGTATTCGCTTACATCTACCATCAGTCGTTTGTCATCCCACATTGTTATCCTGTTAAGGTCCTCTTGGAACAGGTATTCTACTTTATGGTATCCTATTTGTTATAGCTAAAATGGGTCAATTCTGGCTTATTTACACATGAATGGGTTGAGTATTATCTTCAACGGGTTAACTGGGTCAACTGAATTTGAACTAAAGGGAGAATGGGTCAAATGGGTTGAAAGTCATCCATAGTCCATTTTAATACCCTTACAGTGTCCTAAACAGTTTCATTTAAAAAGAATTAGAATATTAATGTACTAAAATTGTTTTTGCTTTTTTGTGAAATGGGTACAAAATTATAATTTTTTAGTTTCAGATTAACACACTTATGTTATAACCCATTTTTCTTTATTTAACAGATATTAGGAAGCCTTATTTTCAAGGAACAAAAGGTGCTACTTACAAAACTGAAGGAGGTAATAGAAAGGAGGAAACTCCAACACTGATTTCGCCTTATTCATCATCTCCATTCCTTTTACACAAATAGAGGCGCCAATGCAGCAAGTAATCTTGGTAACATAATACATCTATAGTTGTCAATATTCATTCGTTCTTATGTTCATTTGTTATTTTATTAGAGATGTATTAATCTATATAAAATTAGGATCAAAACATTGTAAGATTTAAAGCACTAATTCCTTGAGAAAGCTTTATTTTTCTAACTTCTTTTTTCCAATTCATCTATGTTCTATACAAAATGCTGATAGTCTTTTTTGCTGCCAATTGTAGAAATACCGTCTTCATAACAAAATATTTCCAGCTGGTGCTGCTTTGGGAGCTTCATGGGCTCAGTCACATGATCATTATCTTGAAAAACAGTCAACTTCTCAGTCAGCTTCTCCTGATGGGTCGCTCCTTCACTGCACCACAGGTGCTACATCAACCACTGGTGGCGATAGTATGGATGACTGTGAAGATGAGAGATCCGAGAACAATTGCTGGAAAGGTCATCTTTACACCTCAGGCAAAGAAACTTATGTCATTATTTTTTCTTTGTTGCATACATTAATAGTAAAATGAATGGGAATTTGTTGTTTCTTAGATTGGCATGTAATGTACATGTATCACATTTCTATATCCCCACATCTGTACCCTTGCAAGGTGTCACGTAGGTGGCCCATCTTTTGATATAAAAAATATATGTGATCTTTAACCCTTTGTGATTAGGCGGTATAATGAGATGAGGAAGGAGGTTTTGAGGGAGAAGAGAGAGATAGGAAGGGAGAAGGGGTTAGGGATGGGAGGGTGGAGGGGGTGCCGATGATGGCGGAGTTGAAAGTGGAGAGAGGGGAGTTGAGGAGGTTGAGAGGGTTAGGGATTGGGATTAAGACGAGGTTGAAGATTGGGAAGGCTGAGATTACGAAAGGGATTGTGAGTGGGATACATGAACGGTGGAGACGGAATGAGCTTGTGAAGATTGTTTGTGAGGATATGTGTCGATTGAATATGAAGCAGACTCATGATTTGTTAGAGGTTAGATGAATGATATGTGTTGTTTTGTAGTGTGCGATCATTGTTGATTATGTAATTATCGCGTTAGATTATAAGTACTAGACAGTCACTTTAATTTTTAGATATTATGAAACTGATTATGATAATTTTAGTTTGTAACTAACTGGAAATTTCGGAAAAATTGTCTTATTATTACACAGCAGAAGCATTATAGAACATTATGTCCTGTAGGTCGTCATTTGTAGAACGCAATGCCAAGCATCCTAGATAAGATATTCATATAATAATTCAAATGATGTTAGTGATTACTGCTTATTTAGCATCAACAGAATGTGATTTGGAGTTGCTGCAAGAAAAATGATTCTTGGGATGAATGCAAAAGTACTTACTTGCTTTGAAGTTAGAAGTTCACCCGTATGAGTGATTGACGTTGGGGTGCTTGGATGTGCGATCAACATGATAATAAAATTTTGAGTTGCCATGAGAAAACTGCTTATTGAGATAAATGTGGAATTATCTACCATAACTTAAAGCACATGGTTATCTGATTATCCGATTCTGATTGTTGAAGTTGCTGTAATCATTTGGAAAAAATGCACATCCAAATACCACATCAGTGGCATTTTAGCCACATTATCTGGTGCCAAGACAGGAAGTTCACTGAGGGACAAACGTGTTGTTAAAGACGATACAACGAAAGATGAACTTTGGTGGGGAAAGTAAGTTCACCCAGCCGCTCTAATTTATCTGTTTTTTGTTCGGGTTATTATATTGTGTATTTATTTGTGTTTCAAGTCGTTAATCATGCTAAATATTCAATGTTAATATATTTAATTAAACCTGCAAGGGGTCTCCGAATATTGAGATGGATGAACACACTTTCTTAGTCAACATATAAACAGCTGTGGATTACTTATGCTTACTTGATAAGGTCAATAAACTGATCCTTCCTTTAATCTTATACTATGAATATGTGTGCAGTTCACTTGATTAATTGTTTATTTACACACGTGTATGTTAGGAGTAATATTCGCATTCCATACATTAATAATTTGTATCTACTATTTGCACTGAAGTAATGGTGTACTTTTATAAGTTAATTGGAATGTATTTAAGCCATTAACGCAAGTAAATTTTTAGATAGCTTTGGATTTGTGAGATCATAAGTGGCTTTCTTGCAATCATTCAGGCCCAATATGAACAAATGTGTAGAGTAGATAGGCTGGTAAGAGTTAACAATAGTTCAACCACGTTTTTTGAGTAAAATTAGTTACGACATCTTTTGGGTGATGTCTCCTTTGGTGATAAAAAATATAAGAGATGGACGTGTTTTTTGTATGTGTTAATACATGATAATGTGATTTGTGTGCAAGGAAGTACTAATACTTTTTGGCTTAGTTGATCTTTTTTTTGTTATAAATTCCTGATGGAAATGACTAATGAACAATCTATGAGATCATACGAAATTTATTTTTACCCATTTGGATGGGTGATCCATTTAAATATATTCATTACTAAATGGGCTGACATCATTACTTTAGCAAACTATTTTTCTGTGTTATCTTGGCCTTCACATAACACAGAACGTGATGGCAGGTCTAGAGAAGATACCAAATTAGCCTTCATCAAGAGGGTTAAGAGGCTGAAACTCGGAAGTATATTATAGAACATGAAGAAAGTCTAATAATTATCACTCAGAAACCATTGATCTCCAGAGAGCATGATGCTAAGTGGGATATTAGGATTCCGAATTTGTACCGTGTTTTGTTTTGTGTTGGAGTTACGGTTGGGCATTGGCTTGCGGCATTTGAGGCGCCGCAGCTTCATTTGATTCCTGGAGGTTGGAGTAATTTAGGGATTTGCAGGTTGATATTGCTGACGGTGTTTGTGCAGTATTATTCGTCGTTGTATCTTGCTAAGTATTCTGAAAAAGTGGTGGTGCCAACTGCTGTTGTGCAGTTTGGGCCGTATCGTTGGGTTAGACATCCGATATATGCGTCGACCGGGCTACTATTTTTGACTTACTTCATTGCGCTTCGTGCACCTCTTAGCGCGCTTTTTATTGTTGCTGTTTGTTTGATGTATTATGATCAGAAGGCGAAATTATAGGAGGGTTTGATGATGGAGACTTTTGGAGATGGGTATACTGAATACGTGAAAAAGGTTAGGTACAAGTTTATCTCTTTTGTTTATTAATAGTTTGTACATGTAACGTTGTATTGTTGTTGTAGGATCGAGGCCTTGATTGATCTTTGAGCCAATAAGAATCTCTGTATAGCAAACTTATACTTATGCGGAAACTAAATATAAGAATGTGAAGAAGACAATGACTAATGAACTATGATCCTCTATGGATCTTTTATTAATTTTTCTATTGGAAATCGATACAAAACTCTAAGCCGTATGTTTCTTTTATAGACAAGAAACCCTAATACGACTTCTATGAAAACATGTGAAGAGAAAAACACAAATCTCTTCCTAGAATAACTCTAACAATATACTAAAAATAAGCTACGACCAGCAGCATTGAAGGCTGCCAGCAGGAACAAGTCAACGCTACCAGCAGGAACCAACGTCAGCAGCAACTAACACTACCAACAGGAACTAGCTAATACTAACAGCAGCAATGACTTCTACATAAAATTATAAAATTCCTAACAATCCTCCCCTAAACTGGTACTTGACTAGGTTAAGTTCCAGTTTCTTGATTGAGCTTTGAACACTTGGGCCTGAGGATTGCACTTGAGCAGCAGCATCAATAAGTAACCAGCAGCAACATCTTTAAAGCAAAACTTCCAGCAACAACCTCTATATAACAGCAGCAACAGAAAAGCATCTCCAATTAAACTGGTTTCCATGAACTTCATTTGATCTTGACTGCTACGATGATAATGTGTACATCAAATCACTTTAAGTTTCATACTATTCTCATCACTTCCAGGTGTGTTAACTCTTGTGAGAGGTGAATCATTGAAAATTAATGGATTTGATGTCTCTTTACCAATAGCCATCACTACTGGAGCAGCCAACGTTTTGGTGTGTAAGACCATGGTACATTGATAACCATATGATTTTTAGTAAATCATCAACTATGAACGGATTTGAGTTGTCTTTACCTGTAGCCGTTTGCTCAGGACTAGCCAATTCTTGGTTACAGGTGAACCTTGGTGAATTGAGTACCAAATATGGTTTTCCACTGCCTTTACCACAAGCCATATACATGCGGGCTAGCCAATTCTTTGGAAACCCCAAAAGGAGTAAAAGCCATGATGAATTGAAAACCATTTCAACTCTCAGTAATGAAACATCGGTGAGTTGAGAACCCTATAGTTTTGAGCAAACTATTACAGCTGTCAACGGATTTGATTATCATACCAGAGCCGTACCCTCATGGTGAGCCAACTCTTTCTTGTCTGTAAGACATGGTAAGTTGAGTACCATTTGAGGTGTGGTTCAAGAACCAACACTGTACCTGCAAGTGGTGCCCTCAAAACAAACAAGTGAGCACAAACAATATACAAAGGATTTTTTTTATTTTTTTTATTTTTTTTTTTAAATAAACTAACTACTAAAAGAAAGAAAAAATAATAATAATAACGTTTTTTTTTTTTTTTTTTTTTTTTTTTTAACGAGCAGCAGAAACAATATTACCAGCAGAAATGGTGTTACCAGCAGGAATGATAACTGCACTACCAGCAGGAATGATGCAAGTGTAGAAAATAGCACCAATCAATTCATCCCATTTACCGACCCATGTGATGATGATTGACATCAGCAGATCAGTCCCACATTCAATTTATTCCACGCCCCAAAATTGTCTATCCTCACTAATCGACAAACATAATATTCAGCAGCAACATCCAAGCAACAAATCGACAACCTTGACCAATTGTTGTACGAGGTTTGACTGTTTGAAACAGCCAATTAATTTCAATCCCATGACCCACAAATCAATTCTAATAAATAATCAAACCAATTTATCAATCATCACTGACCAATTTAATTCTCATCCATCAACAATAAAATACATGATCAATTTAATGATTCTAACACCTGCTACTGACACACTCTTGATCATACGACAACCATTAATTGGCCAACCACAATTGACAGTCCCACATACAGTACACCCCAAACAATAAATTGACCGACCAATTTTATTCTCGTTTGACCAATAGCATCAGACCATAAATCAGTCCCACATGTTATCAAAATTGATTTCTGCTATATAGTCAGAGTGACCCAGCTGCCATTTATTTGATCAAAATCCACAAGCGACACCCATAATAAAGTCAATGACCAAACAGATGCAATCACACAATAACAATAATATACAACAATAAGCCTCCCCTTAGGCTTATGCCTCCCCTCAAACACAGCAATGATGAGATCCACCATTTCTCTTGGATCCCTTTCTCAAACAATGACCATTGTGTTTCCAAGGCCAACCTCCTGTGTAATGAACATCATGATCCCATCTTTGCCACCCCACATACATTGGGTCATAATACATAAACCTATAATCATTTTGAAAATAAGTGCTTGTAGGTCTATTAAATGGTCGAGCAACATTCCTTTTCCAACCAGCAGAATTAGTTTGACCAGCTGAAACTGGCTTACCAGCAGGAACAACTGCAGGTCTAAAAGGTCTACCAGCAGGAACAGGTTTACCAGCAGGAACAGGTTTACCACCATCTTTGCCACCCCACATACATTGGATCATAATACATAAACCTATAATCATTTTGAAAATAAGAGCTTGTAGGTCTATTAAATGGTCGAGCAACATTCCTTTTCCAACCAGCAGAATTGGTTTGACCAGCTGAAACTGGCTTACCACCAGGAACAGCTGCGGGTCTAAAAGGTCTACCAGCAGGAACAGGTTTACCAGCAGGAACAGCTGCTGGTCGTTTTGCATTTGCTCTAGGGACAAATGGGGGTATATTCTCTACATTTTTCCATACTGATCTAGGTTTTTGTTGTTCAGCACACACACACCCATTCTACTCTCATGATAATTATAGTCTTTAATGAGATGAGAGTAACTACCACACACAAAACATGATTTCTTTTTAAAAGATTTGTTTTTGACCTGACTTTTCTTATTACAAACAAAATTATCACTACCACAATTAGAGACAAAATTGTTTTTAACAGAGTTAAGTGAAGAAGAAGCTGTTTTTGAAATAGATTCATTATCAGCCACTCTTGTGTATAAGTCATTAGGCCTGTGTGTGGCAGACTTATCACTTGAATCACATGTGTTATAGTCATCAGACTTGGGTTGAGAGGATTTGTCACTGTTAGAACAAGAGACAAAATCATTAGTTTCACAGTCTGAAGTAGGCAAGTCAATGGACTTTTTGCCATAGGTCATGTGTGATTCATCAAAGTCTGTTTTAACAGACTTAACAGGAATTTGGTAATCAACTTCCTTAGGGGTAGGGTCAAATATTCTAGGGTTATATTCCCCAACATCATATCCCAACCCTTTCTTACACCACACAGACTGAGTACTATCATTATACCTGTAAAACCCCAAAATTTAAACAATCCGAAAAGACTAAAATACCCTCTAAGTTTGAACTTTAAGAACTTATGAAATTATATAAGTATCATCATTCGTAACATAACCTAAGTATCCGACACGACAATATTGGAACATATGAACATAATACGAATATTAAAACTTATGATATGCACAATTAAAATACGGTTACACATTTTATTTAGCCTAGTCGATTCACACGCATGTACACAAAACGAATATGGTCGTGTATGTAGTCCGGGTACGAGATGGAGGTAACTTTGGAAGTAAATAATCACCCTAACTCCTTACCAAAAATCCAGCCCAATTACCCCCTAAAAATTCTCACAAAAACCGTGTAACCCTCCCCCTCTTATCTCACAAACACACGGTTCTCTCATTCCCCACAATACCTAAAATTAAAAAGAAACCCTAACACCCTCAATACACAAAACTCGGCTGCTTCTTTTTATCTGCTACTGCTGTCGATCTAAACACCACCAAAAAGGAGTCTTCAATCTTGTCCTTGTACTAAGGTAATCATGTAACACTTCCTAATATTGGTCCATACGAATTTATGATCAAGAACTAAGCAAACCATGTGTTCTTGCCTTTTGTTTCCTGCTGTACGATCCAAGGAAGGAGGGAAGGAGACTTCGTTGTTGATTTGATTTCGTGTCCCGTGCTTCGTTTGATCTTCGGGGTATTGTGTATCATCCTCTTCCTCGTTTAATCTGGTCACATTCTATTCATTCTTGATGTTTTGTGGGGTTTTGGATCACATAAAATCATATAAACATGTCACATAAAATATTGAATGAAAAACCCTAAAACTAATATATAAGAATCGAACATACATGTATATGATGTATTTAATTGATGTAATTATGTTAAAACCTATTATAATCGACCTAAATATGACATAAACTCACCTATAATCATTTGGTATTAAGGATTAATGATTTAAGTAACAAAAACCCTAAGTTATACATGATTCTGTGAATAACTGCTACTGACCTGAAAATTTGTCCGACATTAACCGGCTGTAACTAATTGATGTGAATACATATTTTGGTGTTTTAATAGTCTAAAACTAAGTTCAATGAAATGGCTACCTGGAAAAATTTAGTTTGTAATTTTTGGAGGCCTGGAAGGTTACCTTTTGATTTTTGGAAAATTATGTGTCTGATCAGATTTGTGAGTCTGGAAAATCAGTCCGGGTTTTTGAATTTTAATTTCCAAACCATGTTAAATTACGAGCTTTCCTTTGAACTGGTAAATATTCAGGATGTATCATACTTCCTGGAATGTTTTTAGATTTTTTTGAATTTTTCTTAAAAGGTTTTTAATTAATAACTTTTCGTATAGTAGAATTAATCAGAATTCTGGATGAGTTGGTTTAAGTGAATTTTAATCTATAGCTATGCTACTTAATAAAATCTGGAAAAATTAGATAAAATACTTAAGACATTTTAGCATCTCTGGGAATTTTTGGGAATTTTATTACTGAGTTCTTATACGGTTTATAATTTATAAAAAACCTAACAATTTCGTATATAAAACTGTGAGAAATTATAAAAGGTTAAAAAGGAAATTTAAAAGGTGTTTTGTGTTTATTTTATAAACTAAAGGGTTTAAATTGTTATTTGCTAAAACTAAAGGACTCAACTTGTGTAAACCTGTAACTTTAGAATATTTACATTATTTACCCTAATCTTATCTTAATGACATTATGAACCCTAAACTTGTGATAATTGCATAATGAACCCTAAAATTATAAAAACTACATTATGAACATTGAACTTATGTAAAGGGCATTATGAACCTTAACCTACTAACATGGTCATCTTTAATACTTTAAGTTGATAAACGGGAATGATAATAACTAAAGTTACTGAATATGTAAAGTTACCTAAGATGGAGAGAAACTAAAATAAAACCTCATGATTTAGAAACTATGAAACTATGAAATCATAAAGCTATGAAACTTATAAGTACACTTATAATTCGTGTAGATTCGCTGAGGTGGGAGTAATCCGATGTCCTGTGATCTGTCTTTGGTTTGTTTTGCTATCAAATAAGGTACAGATATTCTGCCCTTCTTGTAAGGAGCCTTCGTTTCTCTTGATTCCTGATTTTGATTCGTTTAGGATTCCCTAAGCCACTGCTATGTTCCCTTGTTCTGTGAACCTTGCTTTTGTTCTCGTGTATTGTGAACCCTTGATAAGATTCTCTTGACTTGAACCTTTATTTGAAACCTTGCCTTGAACCCTGCTATGTTTCATTTGATACTTGACATGACCTGTTCATTTCCTGGTAACCTGAATAATTAAGACCTTGGATACTTAAAGGTTCATAGGATTTTATAACAAGATGTAAGAACTGTTCTAAACTAAATAGGAAAATGTTTTAAGACTTTCAATATGAAAACTGTTTTAAAGACCACTTTATTTTAAAACCATTTTAAAAGGATTACTTTTAATAAATTGACATGAACCTTCTGGTATTTGACTTTCCTGATATTGACCTCCTGATAGTGAACCCCTGCATTGATCTCCTGTCTTGAACCCTGATATGAACCCTGATATGAAATCTGATATGACACTTGACACCTGAAGCTTGATACTTGACCTTGACCCACAGTTTGAGACTACGAGCCACCCACTGGGCATGAGGGTTTCATGTCCATGTCATTGATGCACCGGTGGCATGACTCTAGGGCAGGAGAGTGATGACCTGTCCCGTCCCAGACCTGTTACTGATTTACTTGTTACGTAGAGGAAGACCCTGTGGCCTACTGGGGCGTATGGATGCATCCTAGACCTGACCTGATTTGTTTGTATTACTTGTATTATCTGGTGACTGACGAGTGTGTGCGATACACGTCTTTCACAATCCTGGGAGCTCATGACTCCAACCCCTGGAGGTATCCCCTCACCCTGTACCTGGTATGCTGAGGTCACCCCTCCATACACCCTGATATGTGATTGATTTGATATGTACTGTTTCTGGGCTCGTAGAGGATTTTTGTTTCCCTGAATCCTTGTAACCTTATGACCTGACACTTGACCTGACATTTGACCTGACTTGATTTGACTTGGGTTGTGGTGGATTACTGGTTATGTTACCCTATGACTTGATACTGGACTTGACTTGATTCGACTTGGGCTGGTGGTGGGTTACGGTTTACTTTACACCTACCTGTTGTAACCATTTCTTGATAACCTTGTCCCATGTTCTTTCCTACTCCTGTTACATCTTGAAATGTTTCACTTACTTCATTATCCCATATTTCTGCTTTGTTATCGTTATATCTGTTCACTGAGCTCTCGTAGCTCAGCCGCGTTTCTTTTTCCCGCGGCAGGTTTTAGTTGGAGGCTGGGTATGAGTGGAGAGAACCATTGGATTAGAAGACCTTAATAGCTATTGAAGATGACTAGAAGATCCTTTATTTAGACTTAGAGACTTTGTATTGTAACCTTGTAGTTTCATATTTCCTTTGTAACCATTGAATTTTATTGTATTATTAATGTCAAATGCTTGTGTTTGTTCTGATATGCCACCATTGTTGTGACACCTTTGCCCTTGTCGGGTGGGGGTGTTACAATTATGGTATCAGAGACAGGTTGCGACTTGTAATACATTTACCCTTGACCTGTGAAGTTTGGACCATTAGGTTTCCACTGTAGGCGCTCATAAGATAACCTGTAAGAATTTGCCTTAGGACTTCCCTATAGGAACTTAAGTTCTGACCAGTGAGGAATGGGTAGATTATAAGCCTTTTGTTTAAGTGTCATTGCTTCCGCATCACTCTGATTCGTGCCTTGCTTTTGGTTAAAGCCTCTTGAGATCCCTCTTGGAAAGTGAAAGCTTATGCCTTGCACCACCTAAGTTTTGAAACCTAAATAAATCTTGAAGCCATTGAAAATTTCATAGTAATTGCCTGACACTATTTGATCCTTACCTTCAGATTCCGACTCTGACCTCTGATCTTTTGTTAATCATTTCGATGCCTCTTGGGCATTTTGAGAATCTCCATGGCGAGTAGTTTGGTTTTCCCTCTTGATTATGACATTTGATTTTGTTGACCTCCGAGACTATAGAAGTACTAGGTGGATTAAGATAGGTTGTTTTTTATTACGCCTTGAGATAAAGTATGACCATCATGAGGGCATAATTATATGATGCCAGTATTATGACGTCTGGCCAACGTGATAATACTTACATCATATAACGTGCACTTGTTGTGGCCATAGGATATCTTGGGGAGTACCTAAGAAGTTTAGAATTTGATCTCCGTTGGATTATCCGTGATTAGTGAGATTTTAGGTTCATTCTACCTATGCGTATACTCTGCCTTTGTTCATTAGATATCTTGATGAGTTTGGACTCTCGTTTTGCATTCTGGTGACCTCAGTTATAAATCTTGAACTCTTTGTAGAGCTCTCCACTGTTGATACAGTTAAGTTAATTTGAAATCTTGTTCGTATTCCATATGAGCTTTCCTGAAGATTCACCTATCATCCATTTTACGTTGCGTGGACCTTTTAACCAGAATCAACCCAATTTGTCTCCTTCTGAAAAAAATTTGAACCCACCTTGTTTTAATTGAGTCATGAGAACTAATACCATCCCATTCGTAAAGATTCTTTGGAAGAACCATCCTGAGAGCGAGGCTACTTGGGAGACCGAAGAATCAAAATGATCCAGTTATCCACATTTCTCTTTTTGACTTGGTACGTATTCATATCGACATTGTTTTCGATTTCGCATTTTCATTTAGACTTCGTGCTTCAATTTTCGAGGACGAAAAATCCTTTTAAGAGGGGAAGAGTTGTAAAACCCCAAAATTTAAACAATCCGAAAAGACTAAAATACCCTCTAAGTTTGAACTTTAAGAACTTATGAAATTATATAAGTATCATCATTTGTAACATAACCTAAGTATCCGACACGACAATATTGGAACATATGAACATAATACGAATATTAAAACTTATGATATGCACAATTAAAATACGGTTACATATTTTATTTAGCCTAGTCGATTCACACGCATGTACACAAAACAAATATGGTCGTGTATGTAGTCCGGGTACGAGATGGAGGTAACTTTGGAAGTAAATAATCACCCTAACTCCTTACCAAAAATCCAGCCCAATTACCCCCTAAAAATTCTCACAAAAACCGTGTAACCCTCCCCCTTTTATCTCACAAACACACGGTTCTCTCATTCCCCACAATACCGAAAATTAAAAAGAAACCCTAACACCCTCAATACACAAAACTCGACTGCTTCTTTTTATCTGCTACTGCTGTCGATCTAAACACCACCAAAAAGGAGTCTTCAATCTTGTCCTTGTACTAAGGTAATCATGTAACACTTCCTAATATTGGTCCATACGAATTTATGATCAAGAACTAAGAAAACCATGTGTTCTTGCCTTTTGTTTCCTGCTGTACGATCCAAGGAAGGAGGGAAGGAGACTTCGTTGTTGATTTGATTTCGTGTCCCGTGCTTCGTTTGATCTTCGGGGTATTGTGTATCATCCTCTTCCTCGTTTAATCTGGTCACATTCTATTCATTCTTTATGTTTTGTGGGGTTTTGGATCACACAAAATCATATAAACATGTCACATAAAATATTGAATGAAAAACCCTAAAACTAATATATAAGAATCGAACATACATGTATATGATGTATTTAATTGATGTAATTATGTTAAAACCTATTATAATCGACCTAAATATGACATAAACTCACCTATAATCGTTTGGTATTAAGGATTAATGATTTAAGTAACAAAAACCCTAAGTTATACATGATTCTGTGAATAACTGCTACTGACCTGAAAATTTGTCCGACTTTAACCGGCTGTAACTAATTGATGTGAATGTATATTTTAGTGTTTTAAGAGTCTAAAACTAATTTCAATGAAATGGCTACCTGGGAAAATTTAGTTTGTAATTTTTGGAGGCCTGGAAGGTTACCTTTTGATTTTTGGAAAATTATGTGTCTGATCGGATTTGTGAGTCTGGAAAATCAGTCTGGGTTTTTGAATTTTAATTTCAAAACCAAGTTAAAATAGGAGGTTTCCTTTGAACTAGGAAATATGCAGGATGTATATTACTTCCTGTAATTTTTGTAGATTTTTGTGAATTTTTCTTAAAAGTTTTTTAATTAATAACTTTTCGTATAGTAGAATTAATCAGAATTCTGGACGAGTTGGTTTAAGTGAATTTTAATCCATAGCTATGCTACTTAATAAAATCTGGAAAAATTAGATTAAATACTTAAGACATTTGAGCATCTATGGAAATTTTTGGGAATTTTATTAGTGAGTTCTTATACGGTTTATAATTTATAGAAAACCTAATAATTTCGTATATAAAACTGTGAGAAATTATAAAAGGTTAAAAAGGATATTTAAAAGGTGTTTTGTGTTTATTTTATAAACTAAAGGGTTTAAATTGTTATTTGCTAAAACTAAAGGACTCAACTTGTGTAAACCTGTAACTTTAGAATATTTACATTATTTACCCTAATCTTATCTTAATGACATTATGAACCCTAAACTTGTGATAATTGCATAATGAACCCTAAAATTATAAAAACTACATTATGAACATTGAACTTATGTAAAGGGCATTATGAACCTTAACCTACTAACATGGTCATCTTTAATACTTTAAGTTGATAAACGGGAATGATAATAACTAAAGTTACTGAATATGTAAAGTTACCTAAGATGGAGAGAAACTAAAATGAAACCTCATGATTTAGAAACTATGAAACTATGAAATCATAAAGCTATGAAACTTATAAGTACACTTATAATTCGTGTAGATTCGCTGAGGCGGGAGTAATCCGGTGTCCTGTGATCTGTCTTTGGTTTGTTTTGCTATCAAATAAGGTACATATATTCTGACCTTCTTGTAAGGAGCCTTCGTTTCTCTTGATTCCTGATTTTGATTCGTTTAGGATTCCCTAAGCCACTACTATGTTCCCTTGTTCTGCGAACCTTGCTTTTGTTCCCGTGTATTGTGAACCCTTGATAAGATTCTCTTGACTTGAACCTTTATTTGAAACCTTGCCTTGAACCCTGCTATGTTTCATTTGATACTTGACATGACCTGTTCATTTCCTGGTAACCTGAATAATTAAGACCTTGGATACTTGAAGGTTCATAGGATTTTATAACAAGATGTAAGAACTGTTCTAAACTAAATAGGAAAATGTTTTAAGACTTTCATTATGAAAACTGTTTTAAAGACCACTTTATTTTAAAACCATTTTAAAAGGATTACTTTTAATAAATTGACATGAACCTTCTGGTATTTGACTTTCCTGATATTGACCTCCTGATAGTGAACCCCTGCATTGATCTCCTGTCTTGAACCCTGATATGAACCCTGATATGAAATCTGATATGACACTTGACACCTGAAGCTTGATACTTGACCTTGACCCACAGTTTGAGACTACGAGCCACCCACTAGGCATGAGGGTTTCATGTCCATGTCATTGATGCACCGGTGGCATGACTCTAGGGCAGGAGAGTGATGACCTGTCCCGTCCCAGACCTGTTACTGATTTACTTGTTACGTAGAGGAAGACCCTGTGGCCTACTAGGGCGTATGGATGCATCCTAGACCTGACCTGATTTGTTTGTATTACTTGTATTATCTGGTGACTGACGAGTGTGTGCGATACACGTCTTTCACAATCCTGGGAGCTCATGACTCCAACCCCTGGAGGTATCCCCTCACCCTGTACCTGGTATGCTGAGGTCACCCCTCCATACACCCTGATATGTGATTGATTTGATATGTACTATTTCTGGGCTCGTAGAGGATTTCTGTTTCCCTGAATCCTTGTAACCTTATGACCTGACACTTGACCTGACATTTGACCTGACTTGATTTGACTTGGGTTGTGGTGGATTACTGGTTATGTTACCCTATGACTTGATACTGGACTTGACTTGATTCGACTTGGGCTGGTGGTGGGTTACGGTTTACTTTACACCTACCTGTTGTAACCATTTCTTGATAACCTTGTCCCATGTTCTTTCCTACTCCTGTTACATCTTGAAATGTTTCACTTACTTCATTAACCCATATTTCTGCTTTGTTATCGTTATATCTGTTCACTGAACTCTCGTAGCTCAGCCGCGTTTCTTTTTCCCGCGGCAGGTTTTAGTTGGAGGCTGGGTATGAGTGGAGAGCACCATTGGATTAGAAGACCTTAATAGCTATTGAAGATGACTAGAAGATCCTTTATTTAGACTTAGAGACTTTGTATTGTAACCTTGTAGTTTCATATTTCCTTTGTAACCATTGAATTTTATTGTATTATTAATGTCAAATGCTTGTGTTTGTTCTGATATGCCACCATTGTTGTGACACCTTTGCCCTTGTCGGGTGGGGGTGTTACAATACCTAACAAGATATTTTTCTGATTGTTGCCACGAATTTAATCTAGCCACTTCACTATCTAGTTTAGCTTGTAAATCCTGATTTTCTAATTGGACCTTAGCATTTTGAGACTCAGAATATTTAAGCTCATTGGTGGTGAACTCTAACTCTCTCTGCAAAACCCTTATCTTTTCCTCATATGCTAACTGATTAGCTTGGTACCAAGCTTTTTGTTTTTCTAAAGTTTTGACTGCATTTTCATAAGCTTGTACCTTAACAAAATATTCATTATACTGAGATTCCATGTCATCATATTCTTTCTTAAGTAAAGCATATAAATCATGACAACCAAAATGACACTTTTGTACCTGAGATTGGAAACCCAGCATAGCGAATTCAATAGCCACATCTGCCTTACCTTCTGTCTCATGTCCAGCAACCATTTCCCTAACTTGAGTGGCACATCTTTCCGCATCATTTCCCTCATCGTGTGACTAGTCAACCATGGATTGACTAGTCAAGGCTTTAACCTTCTTGGCAAATGTTGCAAACTTATCCTCTGATAAAGACATTGTGAAAAGGTTTAAGAGAATGATTTGAAGAGGTTTCTTCTTTGATACTAACACCAAAACTGTTCACAGACCAGAATTACCGCCCACTGACTGACGAAACACAAATGACCAATAATCTTCGAACAGAACCCTCAAAATTAAATCAATAGCAGCAGCAAATTAATATTCCAATCTTGAGAAATAGCAAATTAATCCCACACCACTAAATGACAAACAAAATTCACAAACGACAATCTAACGCTACGTGATATTCTCCAATTGCAAAACCACAAACGACAATCCAGAGAATCAACAAAAGCAACAGGAATACGTAACAACCAACAGCAACCGACGAATTAATGTGAATTGACTGATCAGTATTTATTGTGTACGAGGACAATGAATTAGCATTCACTTAAATAAGTCAACGTCTAGCCTATCAGATCAATTAATTGAAACGTGCACGTGATGATGATACAAAGACGACAAACAAATTAATTTGCCAACCACGACAAATCAGTATGATAGCCCCACACATTTCAATTGATTAACCAAACCTTCTATTGACCACCGACCAATACGTGATAGTACGAGATTTAATTTTTCTTCAATTTCCCAAATACGACAAAGACATTAAAGAATTTGTACCTCTGACACACTTCTTCAATCGACATGAAATTAAAACTTTACCAGATCTGCTTCTGTTCCTTGAATCAGCTCCAAAACTGTTCTTCTTCGACAGAGATCCTCACCAGGCTCTGATACCACTTGTAGGATCGAAACCAGAATCAAGCCCATCTAGGATAAGTAACATTGATTGCATACGCAGCGGAATAAGAACAACACAATCAACATCACTAACAAGGTTGTTTTTATTAAACATAAAATAAATAAACTACTACTACTAACGAACACTTAAACACGTTTAATCGACTCTCATTGAAGAGATAATTTCTATTAATTGAATAAATGAGTTCACTTGTAACCTAGACGCCACCCTCTTTATATAATAGAGGGAGGTTACAATAAAACCCTAGCTTACTAAGAAATCTATCTACCTATTACATATTAGGTCCATATTGTTTCTTCTTTGACAGAGACCCTCACCAGGCTCTGATACCACTTGTAGGATCGAGGCCTTGATTGATCTTTGAGCCAATAAGAATCTCTATATAGCAAACTTATACTTATGCGGAAACTAAATATAAGAATGTGAAGAAGACAATGACTAATGAACTATGATCCTCTATGGATATTTTATTAATTTTTCTATTGGAAATCGATACAAAACTCTAAGCCGTGTGTTTCTTTTATAGACAAGAAACCCTAATACGACTTCTATGAAAACATGTAAAGAGAAAAACACAAATCTCTTCCTAGAATAACTCTAACAATATACTAAAAATAAGCTACGACCAGCTGCATTGAAGGCTGCCAGCAGGAACAAGTCAACGCTACCAGCAGGAACCAACGTCAGCAGCAACTAACACCACCAGCAGGAACCAGCTAATACTAACAGCAACAATGACTTATACATAAAATTATAAAATTCCTAACAGTTGTATTGTTGTTATACAGTTACTTGTGAGAACTGGTTTTATTTGAATTAGAAAGTGAGAATCTTAGAACAAAGACTATGATGTCTTCTTTGAGGGCTTTAGTGTTTAATTTTTTTGATCCCACGTCTCTATGTACTCTCTTGCATGGAAATACTTTCACTCTATAGGAGCATAAATGGCCCATTCCATACTTTAAATTCTACTTATGATGATGAATAATAGTCAGGGTTATCGGGTAGTTGATGGCATCTTATGTACTCATGCTATACACTTCGGGTATACAAATGCAAAGTAGGTGAAGCTTTTGGAGCTTCTCAAAAGCGCCACTTAAATATCTTATTTAAGTTACAAAATCCAAGAGTTGATCGCATCTAAGCTTCTTTCTACAAGGACATCAACTTCGGCACAGTGACAACTATATCCTCATGTCGTGTCATCATTTTCTATGGATTAGCATTTGCAGTTCTCCTCATTATTATAGGGTCAACATCATGTAATTGATACGGAGTAGTATTTTTTTTAAAAAGTATTGATCAACATTTGCTTCAATTTATCTAGCACCACATATGATAAAATTGTGTCTTTTTATTTTTACAACCTTTAGTTTTTAATTTTTCATGTTTAACGCATTAACAAACAAGGCCTACTTAACTAATATCTTACAAGGAACTTTATAAAGTCATGCCCGCCCATCGGGCGGGCTTTGAAGTCTATTTCCTAATAGACTGATCTTATTATGGAACGCCAAAAAGGTTGCAGCAATTGATGGGGCATGAATGTAGTCATAGTCTGAGTATAAGAAGGAAGTCCCGTTGAGAATATAAAGAGTTGATGATTGTACTACCTTTAACAATATAAAAGTAAACAGTTTCCAAACAAACATCCAAACACCTTGAACTCACAAATAAGTAGACTGTAACTTTGTACCTAAGTTCAAAATAAGAAACCCTGCCTATTTCCTAACTCCAATTACCAATAACGAACTTATACCATACTTAAATATTCCAACAATTATAAGGCCTGATATTTTATCAATTCCATTAGCATCATCAAAATTAGACACCCATTACATTATTCTGCTCAATACACCCTCATTGAAAATTATTAGTTATAACTTTTGGTTTTGTTGTTGTCTTACCTTTACTATATAAACTAAATGAGATCTTGGAATACTGAAGTAGCAGAAACCAATTATACATACATACATACATATATATATATATATATATATATATATATATATATATATATATATATATATATATATATATATATATATATATATATATATATATAAAACAAGAGGCGTTACATGTAGATAATGCCACATAAGTCTACCTCATTGCCATGTAATTGTGATTTAAAGCCATGTCATCACATAATGTCCACCTAAGCATTTATCTATACAATATTTTTCGTGTTTAAATTTAAAAAAAAGACACTTACATGATTCGAACCATGGTTATTTAGATGAATAACATGTGTGTTTACCACTGAATCAACAAGTTTTTTTTGAAATATATGTTGCAAAGTATAATCTATAAATTCCTACAATTATATAAATTCCTACAATTAATAAAAATCTGCATGCTAATAGAAACGTGTAGGTGTAGATTTTGTAAATTTAGAATGGATTAACTGGGAAGAAAATCAACTCTGTTACAATATATAACACCTTACCATGTTAACAAAAGAACAACAAATTGGAAATCTTAAAAGCTTCGCTAACGTTCGAATATCAGATCCATAATACAATATTTGCATTTATAATCCACATAACATTCATAAGTCAAATCTTCATACATATTACCAACAAAATACTAAAGCTAAACATACATAGTCCTAAAGGAAATATTAACATTAACGTCTGCTTAACAAAATATGGTACCCTGACATGATAGAACTAACAAACATGGAAGACTGGGATTCCACGCTCTTCCCATTCCACAAATTCAACAACTGTGTTAACCAGTTTGAAACGCATCATTTTACCTAGCCTGAACCCACAGATGTTTCCAAATGCCCTGAAATTCCCAGTCAGCTTCACTTGCTGATTCCTGTTTGGTCTACTAGAGTCCTTTATCGTACTTACCTTCACCGGAAACTTGTCATCATCATGCACCAGAAATGTCTGCCTGTATGTCTGCATCATGTGATGTCCAGAGAATTCTGCTGGTATTGTCTGGTGTACATATACAGTTGTTCAAAAATAAGAAATAACAAAACAAAACAAAAAAAATAATAATAATAAATAAATAAATAAATAACAAAATAAATACTCAAATAAACTAAAAATATTACTACCTATTTACTAAATACTTACCACATGGTAAAACTCCCAGGGAATACCATTGAGTGGAACATAAAACACATCATTTTCAATGGTGTGGTAACTATGACCTTCCCGTGTGCATATATGTTGAGCTCTTTTATCTACAATTACATACAAAAACAATACATATCTACTTACAATTAATATATTCTATTTATAATGCACAATCAAATATGACAGTAAACGTACCTTCAATGGCATACATCGGTATATCACGAGGTGGAACCCTCAACATTGTTGGTAACACGATTTCAGGATGTACACACGTACCATTACAAAGGAATATCGACATTTTCAGTTTATAATTCCCCAAGTTTGTGAATACAATCGGCTGGCCTACGGCAATTTCCAAATCATCAAAAAGTTTGTCCCATTTATTACCAAACAACCTGCTTGACCTTACAACACTATTCTCATCCATTTGAACCCTTTCATGCCTCACCTTAACACTAAAACCATATGCATAAACCTTGATTTTTTCTTTCCATATATCCTGCATAAAATCACCCGGTAGAACCTGCATTACAAAATACAACCCTTATTATTTTTTCCTAAAATGATCAATGGAATTTACTTGGATATTCTAAACCTAAGCAGCCACAAAAGCTTATAACAACTGAATCGAAGTTTCGGAATACGTAACACTCACAACACCTATTAACAATACTAAGAATTAATGACAGCAACAATAATTTTCACAAACAAATTTACTTTCTAAGCCTTTTATTAATATTTTACCTATAAACGTTTAGTACAAAAAGTGCCAAATGAAAACTAAATATACTCACAATGGATGTGACAAAACATGTCAATGATAGGAGTGGTACACATGATATCCAAATTATAAAAACTAGAAGATAGTGACTCCTCAATCTTAACCTACAATCAACACTATATATCCTGAATGATTCAACCTACAATCAACAATATATCAATGATACCAATAAATTCATACTAGATCATTTTTAATCGTTTACCAGTTTTAGTATCATCTATCCTGAGTACTTTAGTATATATAATTACATACACGAAAACATATTTTAGTCATTAGAATTAGTGTCAACAATATGGGTAGTATGGATAATATCCGCATTGTGCAAACATAAAGATAATGACTATTGAACAATAATCTTCATTTTGCATCATTCGCCATAATTACTATCATATAACGTCACTACTATACTATATTACAAGACATGATAATTCCTATCAATTATATGGGTGGTATGAGTGTTATCAACATTATGCATACATGAAGATACTTAGCCTTGAACCTGAATCTACAATAAACTTTATATCAACGATTACAATAAATGCAATGGTACATGATTCTAAGTTAATTTAAACTGTATTTAACACGCTATTTTAATTTCTAAATATGACTGCTAAACATTGTATTTCTCTCTGTTACAATTTATCTCATAATATCTAAACATCTATGGAAATCAAAACTAGATTTAAAAAGCAAGAAATGATTCAGTGGTACCTGTCCTCCCGCCATTCATCTAACCAAACACCTAGCAAATCTCTTTTCCACAACACTTTTGTCGTAGCCAGGACCTTCACTACCGTCCTTATTATAACCAGTGACATAGAAAGTGTCTTCCGCCTCTTTCACAAAATGTAATCTTTTCACAGTTGAAGGGACATTATCTGCAACAAACTTCGCCCACTCATCTCCATACACCTGAATATCACCTCCCTCAACCCTAATCAGGCATAGGTACCTACACCTGTTATTGCCATTAACAAAAATGTATTCTTGACCGTGATAGAATCTCTCATTAAACACTGAAGGTAACCTCTGCAAAATACAAAGTTTGAATAAAAAAGACTGTAATAATGCTATATTACTTACAAAAAATAGAAAATCAAGTACATATCTATAACCATGGTTATATACAAATGTAAACCTGGTAATTTGGATTGCTTTCCATATTAAATGGCAAAATGAATTGCTGATCCATTCTTGATTAAAATAAACCCTGAACAATTAATGAATGCTGTAAGCACAATACATTTCCAATATATATGAACACAGACATAAAAGGGGTCTTATAGCCACGATTATTTTTAACAAACCTATAGCATATAATGAAAACACTCAGTACTATAAACAACATATATCAACATTGTTCAAATACCCTATGAAAAACACATTACCCACCCAAAACCAACAACCTACACACCTTTCCTAAAAAGACCATTTCTTCAAATCATTGACCATTCCCTCAAAACAACACTTCTTAAACAAACCCTTTCCAAAAATTATTTGTTAATTATCAACATCTAACCACAAAATTTATCTTTAAAACTATACATGCGATTTAGTTTCAACTCAGCCTAACATTGTTCAAATACCCTATGAAAAACACAATACCCACCCAAAACCAACAACCTACACACCTTTCATAAAAAGACCATTTCTTCAAATCATTAACCATTTCCTAAAACAACGCCTAATAATAACAAACTAAACGATTGATAAGCATATCCATCGTACTTTAAGATGAAAAAAACTGGATGAGAAACAAACCTTTCAATCTACCCTTCTTTACTTTTTATTTATTTTTATTGATAAGACAAATAAATGAGTTGAAAAGAGATTTATAAAACCGAGTAGCTGAAATCTCAGATATGCAATGATGGCGAAAAGACCTTGAGAAGCAAAATATAAGCAACTATTATTAAATACTGTTGATATAAATAATGCCTAAACACGTTATTAATATTTTTCGATATCTCTACGTTTTGATAATCACAAAATGTAAAATCATTAATCGGAAAATTATGACGTAAACAAGTATTTAGTTGTAAATATCTATTTCTACAACTCAAATCACTTAAGGTATGAATGAACTAATGCTTAATGCATTATATGATCAAAGGAACATTTTCTTAATAACTAGATTTTTTATAAAACATCAAAAACATTTTATATATTTTTGAAAAACATTTTTGGCATTAAATAAAAATGTTTAATCTTTTATAAAAATATGAATTCAAATTTTTAACCAAAATCAGTTAAAATGTTCCAGAAAAACCTTCCCCACAAAAGGACAAAATTGGCCAACGGACAGAAGGGGCGGCCCCCTTAATTATTAAGGGGACCGCCCCCGCTCCAGTAGACTTCCAGCTGTCCAATTTTTCTCCTATAAATACCAGTCTTCTCCTGGACTTTTACTCACCTTTTGCACACTAAAACTTTCTGTTCTAAATTCATTCTAAACATTGTAAATCCTTTGATCATATTTTCTTAAGCATTGGTTTCTAAGTGATCCAAGCTTCCACCACCAAAAGTGCAAAAGAAGAACTCTACTTCAACTAGTGAAGAAGTGTTATTACTTACCTCATTCAATTGTGTTGTTGTGTAAAGTGTTGTGTAGTTGTGATAAGTAGATCTAAGTGTAACTACGTAGTTGTGTTGTAAATTTGTTGTGAAGTAGTTGTGAATAAGTAGTCGTGAAGAAGAAGTCGTGAAGTAGTCGTGAAGAAGAAGTCGTGAAGAAGTAGTGAAGCCGTTGTGAAGAAGTCGTGAAGAAGTCGTGATTAAGTCGTGTAGAAGTTGTGTATAAGTTGTGAGATTGGTTCTAGCTACGATTAGGACTCGACATCTAGCTTTGTGTCGTTAAGCCGGTGTAAGCTAAAGTTGTGTAAGGTTTCTCCGCCATAAGGGAGTTTGTTGACATAGTGAAGAAAACTCTCGAGTAGGTGACTTGAGGAGTGGAGTAGGGCAAGGAAGGTGTCCTTGTAGCCGAACCACTATAAATCTCCGTGTTGTGGTTTGATCTTTCCAACTCTATCTCTTATTTCATTACATTTACATTACTTGCATTACTTATCTATATTTGTTTATATATGTTCATATTGATCAAGAGTTGAATTCACATAAGATAGAGTCGAAGTCTTTAAAAAGTAAACAAAAGTTTTCATAAATTAAAAAGACGTAAAACTATTCAACCCCCCTTCTAGTTTTCCACAATTGGTATCAAGAGCCACGTCAAACAAGATTTTTAAAATTAACTGTATTTTAAAACTTGAAACGATCTATGGAATCTGAAAAATATTTAGAAGGGCAATCTATGCAAAGACCACCACTATTTGAAAGTGATGGATTTTTATATTGGAAAAATCGATTCGAAACTTATGTGAAGTCAAAAGATCTAGATCTTTGGCATGTTATTACTAATGGTGATTTTTTACCTATTCAACATAATCTTGAAACTAAAAAGGATGAAATTGTACCTTTTGAAAAACAAAGTGATGATTTAAAAAGAAAACTTTCTAAAAATAATGAAGCTAAAATGGTTATTTATAATGCGCTACCACGTAAAGAATGCGAAAGAATCTTTATGTGCGAAACCGCAAAAGAAATTTGGAACTCTTTACTAATAACTCACCAAGGTAATAGTCAAGTCAAAGATAATAAAATAGATCTTCTTGTTCAACAATATGAACAATTCACGATTCCGGAAGAGGAATCAATTGATAATGCATTTGCTAGGTTTAACACAATCATCACAAGTTTAAAGGCACTTGATGAGAGTTTTTCTAGTAAGAATTTTGTCAGGAAATTTCTTAGGGCTCTTCATCCAAAATGGCGGGCTAAAGTTACGGCGATTGAAGAATCAAAGAACTTGTCAACTCTTCAACTTGACGAGTTGATTGGCAACTTGAAAGTCTACGAAGCAATAATCAAGAAAGACTTCGAGATGGTCAAAGGAAAGAAAGAGCAAAGCAAGTCAATCGCGTTGAAGGCTAGGAAAGCATCAAGTGACGAGGATAGCTCAACCTCCGAAAGTGATGATGAAGAATATGTCATGGCCGTAAGAGACTTCAAGAAGTTTTTCAAAAGACGAGGAAGATTCGTTAGACAACCATATGACGAAAGGAAAACACTCTAAAGAAACAAAGACGACAAAGGTAGCAAGAGCGAGAGGAAGTGCTTCAAATGCGGTGATCCAAATCATCTCATTGGAAGATGCCCTATGATGTCAAAGGAGCAAAACCAAAAGGCGTTCATTGGAGGAGCATGGAGTGACAGTGAAGAAGACGAGAAAGAAACCACAAAAGAAGAGAAGTGTCTTATAGCTAAGACATCAAGTGAGGTACGTTCCGAAACCGAATACTTTAGTGATGAAAATTTATCATTAGATGAAAAAGACCTAGATAACGAATATAATAGGTTATGTATATTAAGCCAAAAAGTAATGACTAAAAATAAATCACTAAAACACATTAATAATCAATTAGAAAAAGAAATACTAGAATTAAAAATTAAACTACATAACTTAGAAAAGGGAAAAGAAATTCTTGAATGTAAAACATGTCAAGAAACAAAAATTGAAAATGAAATACTTAAGGAGGAAATTTGTAGGCTTAACAAATTCGAAAATAGTAGTAATTCTCTTAGGGAAATAATAAGTATTCAAAGAGTATCAAGTGATAAAACCGGATTAGGATTTAATTCAACTAAGGATTCAAATAGTCAAACTAAAAATGTAAAGTTTGAATGTGAAACTAGTGAGCAAAAACCTTTAGAGTCAAAACCTAAGTATATACTTATAAAAGATAGAAAAATACCCATAGCTAGTGATGAGGAAGTAAAAACCTTTTATAAACCATCTTTAAAAAATGAAGTAAAATACTCTAAACCAAGGTTAAGGTCAAAAACACTCTCACCTAGAAGACACCTAGTCCTCACCCTCGGCCTAAAACTCCTCAACCTAAAAGAAACCAAAATATACCAAACTGTCATAATAATAGTTACCCAATGTGGAATTACCCAAATCCACCAAGCTACAATCCTTGGGGAATACTTCCACCATATATGCATCCGAGTCAATTGCAAACCATGTTTGGGCCAAACAACTATGGACAAATGAGATCATGGGGACCAAGTGGCTAGATTGCATACTCATCGGGAAAGACGTTTTCTCTTTCGTAATTGACTTTTATAAGTTAATACGCTTTGAAGAACTCGAAGACCACTTGTTGAAGACCAAAAGGTACGCCACTCTTTCATGCTCACCATTATATGAGTAGATAAATGAACTAGCCTATTGCATGCCCCATTAATCTTTTATGCTTAGTATGTTAGCTAGTAGATTTTTCCTTATACATATATATACCTATACTATTTATACATACTATATATATATATATATATATATATATATATATATATATATATATATATATATATATATATATATATATATATAATATATATATATATATATATATATATATATATATATACATATAAATATATACGCACATAACCTAGATACGTCATTTGTTGACTATCTAGAACTAAAAGAAATTGTTCGTCCTCGAACCTTTTCTTCCCCCTTTGCCTCTTTTGAACTTTAACGTTCAACACGAAAATCTTTCGTGTCCACTGTCACAAAACTCATGGTGATGAAGAGAAGTGAGTTAAGTGGATTAACGTAGAAGTAGCACTTTGACCGTCGAGTCAAGAAAGCTATGGATGAAACAAACTCCCGTCACCGCCAGCACCTATTTCCGTCATTACCTCATCATTCCTCATAATATACTTAACATCCCACACTTACACATAATACTAATATATATATATATATATATATATATATATATACACACACATTTCTTCCCAATCCTTAAACCTCCTGTCGACTTGACGTCTTGAGCATTTTGTCCAAAATTATCAAGATTAAGTTTATTAACAAAATGTTAATAAAATGTGTCAAGTATTCCTTCTTCGCGCCAATAAACGTATTTTTGATATATTATAAATATATACATATAAATATTTTGCCGTCAGAAACAAAAATCAAGAAATTCAGAAATTTGGCAGGCGGCCCCCTTAATGTTTAAGGGGACCGGCTAGTAAACGGGGGTGGTCCCCTTAATGTTTAAGGGGGCCGGCCTACTGTTGCTGCCAAAATGATTTTTCTCCTTGAAAACTTTGCCAAACACCCCATTTTTCAAACACATTTCACTCCCACTCTGCTGTATACGAACTGCCATCACAAATCCATTATCAAATCACCTCTTCGAGTCAATTTCACAAAGGGCAAACATCTATACATCGATTAGCAACACGTTTAGTAAGTTTTTCTATATACATTTCATCTAATTTCATTCAATTTTGAGTCTAATCTTAATTAGGTCTTTTGCTAAACTTTTCCAAACTTAAATTTTTATTAAAATTAAGTCTAAGAATGTTGTAATCAAATGCTCCCCATAGGATTAGAATGCTTAATCAACCTAGAAACTAAGTAATTAAAACCATTATGTCAAACCAATCACTCCTTTTCAAAACTAATCAAATTGTTGAATTATGCCATAAACACATGTTAAAACCAATCACATTGGTTTGTTACAACTCACAAATCCTAAAAATATATTTTTCGAATCATAAAAATTGTTTTTGTTAAATATAAAAGAGTGTTTGGATTAGGAGCTAGAATAATCAAAATTTAATCAAATTAAGTTCATAACTACTTTTCAAAGTTTGTAAACATGAAATTAGTTGTTTTAAGTCGTCAAGATACATAATTCATATGTATATCACTACTAGAAAAAGGGCTTTCCTTGACTCGCATTTTATGACGCACACTAAAAGATGACGCGCAAATAGCAGAGTCATAAAATAAGAGTCATAACGAGTAAATTTTTTATCAAAGATGACTCGCTTTAAAAAGCGTCATAACATATGGGTCATAATCAGTTAAAATTTAGCCTGCTAGATGACGCTCGTTTTGCTTCGTCATAAATAGGGGTCATCTCCTTCGTTTTTTTTTTTTGCCCAAAAACACTTCCCGCTCTTAACACTAAAACTTCCCTCTCAAACCCCTCTAAAATTATTCAAAACACTCAAAACACTCCCGCCCCCTCTCAAACCCCTCTAAAAGTCTGCACCCACACCCATATAAATACCACATATAATAACCCCTTAGGGTTATTCAACTTCTCTGTTTCTCTCTCTACGCCGACAAACACACCCACCCACATCTCCTTTCTTCTCCGATCACTTATCCGGCGAGAACTCCACCACCGCTGCGCGTCCACCTACACCTCCACCACCATCATTCACCATTTTTCCTTCCCGTCATTTTAAGCTATCAAACGCGCCATTTGACCTACATTAACACCACTTCAATCTAAGATTTATACTCGAATCCGAACACCTTTTTCCTCTTTTCGTGTTTCTTGTTCGAGCCGAGCATCAAGGTGGGTAAACCCACCATTTTTATCAAGTTATCACCACGGGTTTGTCTCAAAAACCCTCGGGTTGCGAGATAAACAAATAAAAACGTGTAAATAAATAATAAAAATGAGTAATAATGTGGTTGGTATCAAGTTTGGTTCATGGTTGTGTATGGGTTTGGTTCAAATAGGTGGTGTCGAGTTTGAAGTTTGGTGATGTTGTGGATTGTTTTGATGGTAAAAGAGGCCGGGCCATAAGGTAAAAATGATTATTATTGTTTTGATAACTTTATAATCTGCTGATTTGTCTTACTCCTCGGTTAATTAATCGAAACAGATATGTATTTACCAATTTTAATTATACCGCAGGATGCTAACGATTTCAGACTGAGGAGGTACTTACTCTACCTCATATTATCTTTTGAGTAGTGCTTATTTCAGTCTAGTTAAGTTAGTTGATTATTAATAAGTCTGATTCACAGATTAATTTGGTCATTATTAGTTTTAAACTTCAAAACAGTTAACTTATAGGGTGTTTGGTTCATGGGTTAAAGTGGGTCATTAGGGGTGTTCACTGTTGCATTACCCTTTCATCAGATTCAATTGGACTTATCTTAACTTGTATAAGCTGTTTCAACATCTCTCTGCTTGTTTTTCATCTTGGACTAATAGTTTTTAATAGACTTGCTGCGAATTGCATAAGTTTGTTTGTAAACAACTTAATATTAACTTTGTTATTCATGATCTTTTGTTTAATTGTAGGGCGTAATCTCGATAGATCAGATGGACCTTCTAGTGGAGAAAGTTAAAATGCTTGCAGGAGAGATTGCTTTCAGTTCAAGTACAATGTTGCTGGTTATGATGACAAAGGTCCCCAACTTTATCAGGTAACTAACTCACTTGGGTATCCAGATTTTCGAATAAGATGATTTTAGGAGATTTTATGCAGTAAATATGTACCTCACACGACTCCATGCTGCTGATCATTTCATCATTTAGCTTTACATATCAGTTTTAAAAATGAAATGTTAAGATTTTGCTCTCTTCTTGGATAAGGATCATGTGTTAAGAAACTTTCTAACAAACCTAAGCTTGAAGACAGTAGAGCGACAAAACAAGTTGTTGCACTTTTGAGCGCTCCACTTGAAAAATACAGTGATATCGTCACTTCCTTGACGCTGTCTAATTATCCTCGAGTAATGGATCACCTTGATAATGGGACTAATAAAATAATGGCTATGGTTATCATCCAAAGCATAATGACCAACCAAGCTTGTGTATCTTCTGCTGACAAGGTATTGAACATCTTTACTGTTTTACTCATCATTCCGTTGTTGAGGTGATTGACCAATATTGTGTTACCTTCATGATTGGTTATCTGTTGCAGGTCGAGGTTCTTTTTGAACTAATAAAAGGGCTTATAAAGGACTTGGAAGGAGATTCAGAGGATGGGGCGTTGGCTAACTTGCTCTTCTTCGTGTTGCTAAGGTTACTGGTGGTGCTCCCAACAAGCTCTCCAGTATGCTATCAAGGCGTAATTTGGTAGCTATGAAGGAGGAGATTTAGGTACTTAAGTGTGTATATCTCTTTCTAGTTTTGAGTTTTAGTTTGTGAACGACTTGGTCAGAAATCTGAAATCTATGTATTCGATAGTTTTATTGTAATGACTTACAAGACAGTTGATGTTGGAGCTTGTTTCTTGGTGTTAATTTTGATATTTGTGTTTTTAATTTTGTATTATCAGGTTTTTAATTGTCATTTAATAGAAAATTAGGAACTGAAAAAAATTAATTTTTTTTTTAAAAAAAAAATTAGGTTATGACTCGCAAAAAGGAGAGTCATAAAACGTGGGTCATAAATGCGCGTCATAGAGGGATGACGCACAAATGCGAGTCATGAATATTTATGACGGGTCTTTCCTTGACTCCAATGTGCGCGTCATAAGGTCTCTTCTTGACTCGCATCTGGAGTCAAGGAAAGCCCTTTTTCTAGTAGTGTATTGAAATTTTACTTGTTATCTTCTTATTTAAAGGAGCGTTTGGCACAACATTTTGAAAGAAATTTTTGAGTCAAAATCTAAGTTACTTAACATAAACACTCGTAAGAAATAGCTAGATATACAATCCAATGTTTGTCTAGCCACATTTCAAGGTAGCTTATGACGTATAAAAGAACGTTCGAATATTGTTGATTTTTTGTCATAATATCCCTATAACTATTCTTTAACATCATAAAATACATTTCAAGCGAGTTAAATATTAAAACTAAGGAACATTGTAAACTACTTCTTAGGACTTAAGTTTTAGAGTCGAAGTATGTTTACGTTCCACATAGGTAGCATATTTAATATATGCATGTCATTTTCTTATTTTTTGTTTGTTGCTATCTTGTATAGGTAAAAATGCCCAAAGTGACAGTTGGCGATGTCTCAAAAACAAAAGCATACATTCCTAAAGTCTCTTCCACTCCGGGCATGGCTCCCTCTGTTGCTTGTTTCTATCGTCCCATTGAGGATAGGAACATTCACGAAGGAAGAATTGTCCATCCATCGTTTTATGAATCCGACTTCATCGAACGAATGTTCACTAACATTGGTCTTGATTGTCTCTACAAAATAAATGAGCCAATCATTCCCCGGTTTGTCCTCGACTTTTATAGTCAAGTGATGTTACAAACCGATCCCTATGGGTATATCCTCATATCCTTCATGATTCAAAACCAATTCATCACTCTTACTCTTGCTCAATTCGGGCAAATTCTAAGAATTCCCTTTTCCGGTCAAGCCGTCTTCTCTAATGAGTGGGACCTCTCGTCTCTTGAGGAAAATCGACCTCAACAGGGTCCTTACTACTCAGAGATTCCATCTCCTGAAGAGATTCATCAATATCTTGGACTAGCTCGTGGTACGACTAGTCGAAAGATCAAATCAAAAGATGTTGACATCACTCCAAACCAAGTCCTTCTCAAGGAGCTACGCAAAGACATGAGACGTTGGGAAGAACTCATTCGTGAGAATGCGTTCGGTACCAGTGGTCACCGTGATCATGTCACGGCGAGCATACTCCACATGTTGTATTGTATCGTTGCTGAAAAGCCGTACAATTTGGCATATCTCTTTGTCTACCGAATCATGTCCGCCAAAAACACTCGTAATGCAAATCTTCCGTATGGCATGTTTCTCACCCGTCTCTACAATGATATCATGGAACACTATCCACAGCTTCGGAGTCCACTCTATGAGTCTGTTCTACCGGTCCTCAATCCACTTGTTCGTGTCCGTGCTCGTCGCTCCCGAAGTGACAAAGGAAAATCTCGTAAATCTGTCTCACTTCCACCTCGTGGTTCCACATCACATCAAGGAGACGATGATGATGATGATGATGAGGAGGAGGGCACAACACGTGCTAGTACCCCATCACCTAGGACCTTCGTTCAAAATCTTCCGGATCTTGATTACACCGAGTATCAAGTCCCTTCTCCTTCCGAACGAACAGACGAGCTGCTATATGAAAGACAAACCGAACTACTCAACACCACACATCAGATGCGTCAAGAAGTACGAGGCGGCTTCAAGTCCATTGGAAAGTTGTTTGGGAAAAAGAAGAAATAAACATATTTGATGAATGTTTAATTGAATTTTATTAGACACTTATATGTAGTACTATTATCTTGACACTTGCTTGCTATGTCTTTTATTATGTTAGTTGATAAACTTATTAGAACCTAGCTACTAGTTTATTTGAAATTATGTGACTATGCTTCTAATATAATTGTTTCATGATATTGTTTTAAATATGCAATTGATAATATTTAATCATTCTTGATGTACATGATCCAAATGGAACTTGCTGCAAAGACACCCTAAAAATAACCTTTTTCTGGAAATTTTTCAAATTTGGTCGCCTGGGAAATCACCAGATGGGCGGCCCCCTTAATTCCTTAGGCGGTCCCCTTAATTTTTAAGGGGGCCGCCCAACAATTAAGGGGACCGGCCATCTGGACAGTAAAATTTACTGTTTTCTTTTGCATCTTGTGACCACTTTTACCTAGCCCCAGCTACCATTACCCTTAATGCACGAACTGGACTTGGAATATTACCACAATATCTCCACAATTTGCCTAAATCAACCACATTTTCACAATATAAAAACCCTCCTTACAATTACCTTTCACTTCATCAACCATCACCTTCATCAAACACCCATTGTCATCCACAATGCTATCACCTAAATCCTCCATCTCTAAGCCTTCAAGGAAACAAAGACTTGTTATCATACCACCAAAACAACCTTTCATTGACCTAACCCAAGATGACACCAAAACTCCATCACCACCACCTCAAAATTCATCCCCAAGTGCACCAAATGCACCATCAAAAACACCATCCACCCATGGAGCTTCATCTTCCTCCATTCCATCTACCTCATCCATAAATGACTACATCCACACTCACCTAACATCATCACCAAGAGCATCATCACCACCATCCACTCAAGAACCTTCATACACCCAACTTGCCATTTCCCTATCACCCATCACACCTCTTGATGCTCATTTTTCACCATCACCAACCCCACCACCATTCTTTCCTATACCTTGGGCAATGCTTGAAGCCCATGGTGATAATTGTCTTTGTTGCGTCCATAACCGGACCTTAATCTTTGGTCTTAGAGATGAGATACACTACATGTTTTCATCTCTTGAACACATGATTGCCAACCTACAACCACCACCTCCTCCACCTCCTTCACCCACTACACCACCACCACCTCCATTTTCACCCAATTAAGCATATGCAATGCTTAAAAATAATTTTTCAAACCCTTCTTGCAAGCAAGCTCCATGGAAGACCATGTACCTTTAAGATGATTATGTAGTTTGATTAGTAGTTTTTATTTGTATGCTTGCATGCTTCATGTTGTAATCTTTTGGTTGTGTATTTATACACAACACCTTTATTGAATGAATGATTTTATATGCTTGCTTATTGTTGTTATATATACTTGTGCTTCTAACATTTTTTTTGCAAGCGTTCCATAGCTCGTTTCCTTGGTGCCCCCAAACGAGGGGGAGTACACATCAAGGGGGAGTTCTCGTCCCGACAAATTTGATTCTAAAAATTGTCGGCTTAACCTTTTTGATTCTACAAAAAGGGGGAGAAATAGATGTAAACTCACTAAATACTTGTCTAAAAACTTATTTTTAGATTTAATGAGTTTAGATTTTGTAATCATCAAAAAGGGGGAGATTGTTGATATAAATAATGCCTAAACACGTTATTAATATTTTTCGATATCTCTACGTTTTGATAATCACAAAATGTAAAATCATTAATCGGAAAATTATGATGTAAACAAGTATTTAGTTGTAAATATCTATTTCTACAACTCAAATCACTTAAGGTATGAATGAACTAATGCTTAATGCATTATATGATCAAAGGAACATTTTCTTAATAACTAGATTTTTTATAAAACATCAAAAACATTTTATATATTTTTGAAAAACATTTTTGGCATTAAATAAAAATGTTTAATCTTTTATAAAAATATGAATTCAAATTTTTAACCAAAATCAGTTAAAATGTTCCAGAAAAACCTTCCCCACAAAAGGACAAAATTGGCCAACGGACAGAAGGGGCGGCCCCCTTAATTATTAAGGGGACCGCCCCCTATTTAAGGGGACCGCCCCCGCTCCAGTAGACTTCCAGCTGTCCAATTTTTCTCCTATAAATACCAGTCTTCTCCTGGACTTTTACTCACCTTTTGCACACTAAAACTTTCTGTTCTAAATTCATTCTAAACATTGTATATCCTTTGATCATATTTTCTTAAGCATTGGTTTCTAAGTGATCCAAGCTTCCACCACCAAAAGTGCAAAAGAAGAACTCTACTTCAACTAGTGAAGAAGTGTTATTACTTACCTCATTCAATTGTGTTGTTGTGTAAAGTGTTGTGTAGTTGTGATAAGTAGATCTAAGTGTAACTACGTAGTTGTGTTGTAAATTTGTTGTGAAGTAGTTGTGAATAAGTAGTCGTGAAGAAGAAGTCGTGAAGTAGTCGTGAAGAAGAAGTCGTGAAGAAGTAGTGAAGCCGTTGTGAAGAAGTCGTGAAGAAGTCGTGATTAAGTCGTGTAGAAGTTGTGTATAAGTTGTGAGATTGGTTCTAGCTACGATTAGGACTCGACATCTAGCTTTGTGTCGTTAAGCCGGTGTAAGCTAAAGTTGTGTAAGGTTTCTCCGCCATAAGGGAGTTTGTTGACATAGTGAAGAAAACTCTCGAGTAGGTGACTCGAGGAGTGGAGTAGGGCAAGGAAGGTGTCCTTGTAGCCGAACCACTATAAATCTCCGTGTTGTGGTTTGATCTTTCCAACTCTATCTCTTATTTCATTACATTTACATTACTTGCATTACTTATCTATATTTGTTTATATATGTTCATATTGATCAAGAGTTGAATTCACATAAGATAGAGTCGAAGTCTTTAAAAAGTAAACAAAAGTTTTCATAAATTAAAAAGACGTAAAACTATTCAACCCCCCTTCTAGTTTTCCACAAATACAATTAATACAATAATTACAATTTAATGCAATACTTATAATTTGTACAAAATGGAAAAAACAAGCTATGCATGTATAGAGTGTACTCATGACTCCAAAAGAACATGCAAATGAGATAAATAAAAACAATGTATTTAATATATGTATTATCTGTAATTTGCATCAAAAAACACAAAATTAAAAAATACAAAAAAAAATTACATTGCATAAGTTTGAAAGAAACTCATGTATTTACAACCAACATATAAAAGAGAGAAAACGAAACGAAAAAAAAAAAAAAAAAAAAAAAAAAAAAAAAAAAAAAAATCTAACCAGTATATAATAAACCAAAAATAACTCCAAATGTTAAAAACCATAAACATACAATCCATTATTATTGTGAAAGCAATACATGTATTTACAACCAAAATATAAAAGAAAAAAAATTAAAATTTAAGGAATGCAATTGTAACCAGTACAAAATAAAGCAAACATAACTACAATTGTTAAAAACCGTAAACATAAAATCTATCATTCACTTACGAATACTAGTTAAAAAATAAAAACTGTACAATACTAACTAAATAACAAACAATACATAAAAACAATAAAAAAAAATTATAATATCCAATACATAGAAATATTTATTAATCAACCACAAATAACTGACGATATTTCAAGATCAAAAAGGACAAAAACCATATGACATATACCTCCCAACAACAATTAGAATTCTCACTTGCCTTAACTAAATTAATTTACCGTCAACTAACATTAACCAACGAAAAATTACAAGTCATGCCTGCCCATCGGGCGGGCTTCGACAACTAGTATATATATATATGTGTGTATGGAATTTTTTAGTAATTATTAATTTATAGTTTCGTTAGGACCAATATATATAGACTGGGGTTTCAAAAAAATTATTATCTTATTATTCTATCGATTGGGGTCCAAATTTGTACTAGTCCCAAGTTGGGACTGGACAAATTATTAATTTTATCGAGAGTATTAATTTATCGAGTATTAAATTATAGAGGTTTTTACTGTATACTTGTCTGAGTGGAATCTCTACTACCGTATACTAATCTAAGAGTTCATCATATTAGGACTTTAACAGAAAAATATGTTGTATATCTCCAAAATTGTTGAAGCCAAGCTACTCGTAATTTGCTTGGACTTAGTTTAATGAAAAGCTCGAAACGAGTCAAGCTTTAGCTCGAGCCTTGATGTAGCTTATTTAGTAAATAACAAGTTTAATCCCGAGCATTAATACTTAAAACTAAGATTAGACTTCTGAGCTTGAACGAGCCTAAACAAGCCAAAAAAAATATATGTAAATGTACTTCATGTTAAATAATATGCCGCCAATTATTGTTGTAGAATATTTCAAAATTTAAATATTTAAATCAATTAGTCTTAGTCAATCAAGGTTGTTGTAAAGCTTTATTTTCTCCTACAATTTCTCTTCATTCATGTATATGTACGCTATTCAATCAATGGAAAGAATCATCAGTTTCAAAATACAAAAAATATTATATCATATCTTTTATATGGTATCAGAGCTCGGCTCTAATCCATCTTCAAAAATTCATCTCAACATTCTTCAAATCACCATCACAGTCTTCCATTAACATGGGTGATAATTCATCTTTCATTGTCAATCCTTCAATCAAGGACATGACCATTGTTACCTTCCCTTCAACCCTAAAATTAACATCATCAAACTTTCTGGCTTGGAAAACACAGGTCGAAGCCTTACTACATGGCCTTGATTTGTTCAAATTTATTGATGGCTCTCATGCAGCCCCATCTCCCACCATTACTCATGCTCTAAAACATCCTTCATGGCGTCATGCTATGCAACTCGAATTCGACGCTCTCCTTAACAACCATACTTGGACATTGGTTCCCTCTACTCATGCACCCAATCTAGTTGGCTGCAAGTGGATTTATCGTACTAAGTACAAACCTGAGGGTTTCGTGGACCGCCTTAAAGCTCGCTTAGTAGCTAAAGGTTTCACCCAATGCCCGGGTATTGACTATGTCGATACTTTTAGCCCCATTCTCAAACCCGCTACACTACGACTCATTTTATTTATTGATGTCTCTCAACAATGGTCCTTACACCAACTCGACATCAATAATAGTTTTTTACAAGGTCAACTTCACGAGGATGTCTACATGGCCCAACCCCCGGGTTTCATCGATTCCACCTTTCCGACTCATGTCTGTAAATTGAACAAAGCTATCTATGGCTTGAAACAAGCATCCTGCGCTTGGTATAATGAACTCAAAACTTTTCTCATTTCCCAAGGCTTCAAACCTTCAATATCTAATCCTTCCCTTTTTACACTCGCAACTAATTCTTCTCCTCTTTATCTCCTCGTCTATGTTGACGACATTATCATCACCGGTCCTTCTACCACTCTCGTGACTCGTTTCATTACTATTCTTTCCTCTAAATTCTCACTTAAAGATCTTGGTACACTCTGTGGAAAACTAGAAGGGGGGTTGAATAGTTTTTCTCGTTTTTAAAATTAATTCGCTTTATGAATTGATGTGATTTCAAAGTAATTGCACACAAACAAATAATATAAGTAAGCAAGTAGAGAAAGGAACAACCAAACCACAACACGGAGATTTATAGTGGTTCGGATACAATAACTCTCTTCCTTGCCCTACTCCACTCCTCGAGTCTTTAACTCGAGAGTTTTTCTTCACTAAGAAACAAACTCCCTTCTCGGCGGAGAAAACCTTTATACACGTTGCTTACACCTTTTTCTGGTACAAAGCTAAATACCGGGTTCTAGTTCAAGGTAGAACCAACCTGACGTCGCCTATACAATTTCCGACACTAAGCTAAATGTCGAGTTCTTTACAAGGGTACAACTACTCCCGTTTACTCTATGTGTTTTGAGGACTAAAACACTAACCGAACTCTACTGAATGAATGGTATAAGAATGATGTGTAAACACTACTAGATCACACAGTAACTAACTAATCAAGACTTGCAACACAGTGTTGAAGCTTGTTGATGCTTGATCTCTTTTGCTACAAAAAGAAAGATCACTAAGAATGAAGTGAATGAATGAAATGGGTTAATAATGTATAAATGAATGAATGTATAATTTATGCTATGTAAGTGATGAGTGTGCTTGAATGATCAGCTTGCTATTTATAGGCAAAACTGATCAAACAGGCGGCGGATTTGGCGGATCCAAAATATGGGATCCGCCCATATACTGGTTTGGTTCCGCCGGGACATGCCAGCTAAGATTTCAACAAATCTTTCCATATCTTGCCATATCTACCAAAGTCAACTCCTTTGCTTGAAGATCTCAGCAAGATATCTTACAAATCCTCAAGATATCCTAAAGATATCAAAATGAGGTATGCCATGATGTCATGTTAAATTTCTATTTTAAGAAATAAAATTAAACATGTAAAAGTATATATGTATGCAATGTAATTCCTAGTGATCATGTAATGAGTAAATGTGTTTTAAAAGACTTGTTACTATAAATGTAAAAGACTTTAACTTATATCTATGCTTTGCTAAAGATAAACCTTATAATTGTCATTAACAAAATAAAGCAAAGATCGTAAAATATAAATAACGTTTTTAGGACGATATTTGTATTAACAATCTCCCCCTTTTTGTTGATGACAAAACATAAAGTTTATTTTTAAGCAATGGAATAAGTAAAGTGAAAGTCTTTTAAAAATATAGATTAAGTTAGTTTTATGCAAGTTTTAAAAACCATTTTAAGCATAAAAGTATGTACTGTGATGTTCACAGTGATGTGTGAACTTAATCCTATCTCCCCCTTTTTGTCGAAACAAAAAGAAGATATGCGTAGCGGAATGTGGTGAACATTTCTTGGTTATTACTTCCCTAAATTGGAGTACCAAGATTGTTTCAATGATTTTGAGAACTTTAAAGCTCCCCCTTGGATTATACTCCCCCTAAATGGAGTTCCAAGTTCATGATGAAATGATCCTAAAAAATAAAAGTTAGTTGTATGATATGCTCCCCCTTGATCAATACTCCCCATTGTTAGGGTACCAACGTATATGATTCAAGGTTTATGAATGCTACAAAATAAAAGATTAGTACATGTTATTCTCCCCCTCGATCAATACTCCCCGTTGCTAGGGTACCAACGTATTTGATTCAAAGATGAGAAATGCTACAAAACAAAGGTTAGTTTTATATGAATCAATCCAACCAAGTAGCATAATGCATATATAAAGGTTCAACCAAACATGTAGTTCAACCCATTTGACTTTAAAAAGTCAACTAAGTAAAAATGTCCAAACCCATCACAAGGGTCAAACAAAGATACTTTTGACCAACCATATATATAATAATGCAAATCAAACAAAATATTATGCCAAATAGTGATCACCTATAAGCATAAATATAACATCCATTATTTGAGAATTGTTTGTGACATAAGTCACAAAACATGATGTTACAATATAAAAAGAAAAGTCCTAAAACAATCCTAAGAAATCCTATAAAAGGAGACTAGGAAGAAACTAAAAGTGCCTATTGCGGAGGGTTGGTTAGATTTGATGAAGATATGATGGAGGCAAGCCAGATAGATTCTAAATTCTTTGTATCACGTAAGTGAGAGTCCATCATGTTTGAAGAGGCATTGAGAGGATCAAGTTCCTCATTGCCTTGAGTATTTGGTTGGTTGAGCCACATTGATTTATCAATGGCTTGGAGTATGGCAAGTAAATTATTAGGTTGAAGGTTGGGTGAATGTGGAGGTGATGATGCTTTTGTCACTTGAGGTGATACAGGTGGTGGTGTGGTAGCTACAGGAATTATGGTAGGTGAAGGTGATCTTGGTGGTTGAGATGGAGTGGGTGATGATATGTTAACCACTGGAGTTATGGTGGGTGTTGTAGTAGTGGTGGATATAGTAGGGAAGTTTACATTAGTAATGGGATTTATGAACCAGTATGGTCTGACACTTATTCTAGTTGTCCTTTTGTGTGGTCTGGACATGTAGGAGTTGTTTGATTTATTCATTGTGAAGTTGTTTGGAGATGCACAGATAGTTAGAGGGGATGGTGAGGATCATCTCAAGCTTCTAATTTATAATCTCTAAGGTTTGTGGAGATTGGTGTTTGGATTTGATTCATAAAGGAATGTTGATTTTCAATAACTTGGAACACGAAAAAGTTGTTTGTCATATTATCAAAGTCAATCCATAGAAATGGAGTTGACATGAAGATGTGCAGAGAGTGCAGGAGATGACTCAAAAGCTTGTAATGTGATTGATTCACAGATTCCAAGGAACCAATTAAAGGGGTCCTTGGGTGTTAGAGAAAGGTAACTTAGATGAAAATTTGAATATTCAAATTTTGGTGGGAAATTGATTTCTTATGGTTATAAGTGTTTCTAAATCATACTAATGATCCTAATGGTCAGTAGAATTATCCTAAAAACTAAAATCAATTATCTAAGGATCGGGATTAAGTCGGGAAAATTTTGAAAAAGTTACTGTTGGAGGGGCGGATCCAATCGATAACAAGTGCGGAACCTAGATTTTGGTTCCGCAGAATCCGCAGAGTTGAGTTTGGTGGAGCCAAAGAACATAACAGACGGAACCCACAACTTGGTTCCGGCATATCCGTCAGATGAAAGTGCTAATTCTTAACAGAGAGCATGTCATATTTTTCGTTATTCGTTCAAATCTTGAAAATGTTGGGTTCGTCGGTACCTAAGGATCCTGAAAATAGGATTTGAATACAAATTAAGCCAAGTGTTAATCAACCGAAAACAATATTAAGTCACTGAGTGAACAGTCACTCAGTGAGTTACCTTCAAGATGCTCAGGACGAGTCTAAGAAGAAATATTCACCACTCAGTGAGGCGGAACTCCCTGAGTGTCACTTAAGCCAAAGAAGAAGGTAATGGGTTCAGTGAGTATTGGACAAGAACTCACTGAACCCCAGTCTCCTCAACAACAATAAGTGATTGAAGACTGAAAACTGAAGAACCTGAAGTCTGAAAGAAAGGAGGGATTAGGCGGGAAGAGTTTGAAAAGATAAGGAGAAGTCTTATCGGGCCAGAAACGAACCTTCCCTAAAACGGCAAAAGTCAAGAAGTGTCAGAACTGACACTCGGAAAGACTTTTGGCTTACTCCTATTGGTTCTTGGAAATGACAAATACTGTTGTAGTTGTCAGACACGCTTTGTTATTCTTTTTGTATTTTAATCATCAACGCTCTTTTATACTTGTGTATAAATAGGAAGAGAATGAGAAAAGTGGGTTAAGTTTTGTGCATTAAAAGCTTAGACTTTCATAAAACTACTTTTCTCCTTCAAAGAGCAACTGCATCCCTGAGATAGCTCAGCGGGTCTTTATTGTTGTCACTCAAGTATAACTTGAGTTTAGAAAGGAGAACACACCATACATTGTCTATTCAATCCCAAGTGTTTATTCCGCAAACACTTGGGTAATAGATTCTTTGATTGACTTCTAATAAGAATTTAAACGTTGAAAAAACTTGTGTTTTTATATTTACGGTTTACTTATTAGTGTTAATTAATCATTACATTAATCTCAGTCATAAACACAATTAGATTAACTTTGCAGTTACTTCTAAGTGTGTAAAGGGAACAGTAGAAAATTCTCCTAAAACATATGTAACTACTAATATGTGATAGAAAAATACTAAAAACACAGGTTCTAACTGTAATACGTTTACACATAGATTAATCCGATGATAATAACTTACCATAACAGGGGGTTAAGCCAAACGGTGACTTAATCACGGAAAATTGATAACAACAAGTGTTATCATCCTGCAACATTATGTTAGTTCACATAAAAGTCAATTACCAACATAATATCCTAAAACACACACAGGTTTATCACATCATTGTTCGAAAATGTCTTATACCAAACACTCCCTAACCCTTACTTCTTGTTCATCTTCTTGTTGAGTTTCATGATCCACCGGCCTAAGTTCTTCATCATTCCTTTTGTTTGTCGAAATTCCTCTGATTGGTTTGACATGGAAGGAAGTTGACTCATGTATTCGGGTGGAGGAATCCTAGAATTGGGCAGACCATCTTCTTCACTAGCCGATGATGATGATGATGAGGTTGGAGGATGAGTACGTTTTCCTCTTGCTACGGCTACTCGATGATCACTAAGAGGAACAAAGGTGCGTGGAATATCGGTGTAGTCAGGAAGGAAACCACTAGCGTTTCGAGGAATATGTGCAGAAGCTTTAAACAGACGGGTAAGAAGCATTTTGTACGGCATGGCGGTGGTACCTAAGACTGGAATATCGGCCATTCTTTTGGCGATATAGTAGGCTAAGTTGAATTGTTGGTGGGTAGACACACAATAGATCATGTAGCAAAGGCTTGCATTGACATGGTCCCTATTTCCTATGGTGCTAATGACATTGGCTCTAAGAACTTCTTCCAACTTTTTAAATTGAGGCTTAAGCTCATTGAGCTCCATGGCAAATGGATCTCGATCTAATTGTTTACCTCGGCTTGTCCTAGTTGGGTTGTTTCTAGGATTGAAGAGATGTTCACGGATGATTTCTTTGGAAGTTAGGGGTGTGTCGTATGGATGGATACGATCAAGGTTGGAATCTAGGGTGGACAATGACCATTTGTCCGAATAAAAACAAGTTCCTTGACTTGGAATACCTAAAACTTCCCCGAATTGGTTTAAAGGGAAGGTGAATTGGTTTTGGTTTACTTTGAAATGGATGTTCATGAATCCAAAGTCGTCTGAGCTAAGAGTTACGGTAGCATAGAATTCAAGTATAAAACTAGGAATAATGGGTTCATCTATGTCAAGAAGACTATCAAATTGGATAGCGGCTAATTGTTCACGGTTATTGGTTTCTTCTAAAAATGACGGGTCTACGGTTCTACCCTCGTGAACATAACATTTTTCTAATGCCTTAAAGATTTTGACTTGATCTTCGGTGAGACCTTTGGTTTTGTGGTGTTGGGGTAGGTATTTGAGGGTGTCATTATGGTCATAATTTGTCGCGGGAGGCATGATTATCCTAGACACGAAAAATGCATAGTTTAGTTAAAACTATCAAAAATACGTATATATATTTCTAGTGTGTGCCTATATGGGGACAATGTGGAGGTGCGGTTATCTCGACTCCTTTTGATGCATGAAAATTTTGTTTATGCAAGTTTTATGATAAAACGAGAGATAACCCAAACGCTCCTATTTCAATGTAGCTTCGTTTGAATGTACCCGAAAATACATATTAGTTATGTATTCCCTTTAGCATTCAAGAGACATTATGCAAGTGATGTTTAAAACATAACGGTTTGTATTTGTATGAACAATGTGATAAAAACCATTTTTCCTAGTCATGAGAAGATTTGTGTAAAAATTTATCATGGGGTTTTTGATGAATCTGTTGGAGTATGCTCGTGTCATAATTACTAATTATATGGCTAGACATATGTGAGCCTATGGGGTCACACACTTATACACAGAGACACCATTTTATAGATTGTATTTATCGTATTTACAATATATAAACGACTACGTAACTCGGGATCAATAACGGGCCATTTAATACTAAGTTAGACTTAGTGTTTGTGGACTAGGCCAACAATAGGCAAGCCCATTGTGGGCCCTTATATGGCCGGCCATGGGGAGGGGGATAAAGGGTTTATGGAGCTTTCTAAAGGGCTTAAGTGTAAGATGTGATTTGATAAGATTAAAGAATATTTGTTCAAATCAATCACTAATTATCATTAAGGCCAAATTGATAACTCTTCCCTTTTTCTCTCACCATGATCCACGAAATTAAAACCACCCAAATTAGGGTTTTATGTTTTAGATCCCATCTAACCTTATTCTAATGTAGTTCAAGGCTAGATCACGTGTTACGGGGGTTTAGACTAGCATCGGGTGGTGATCGATGACGTGTAGTGTGGATCAAGCATAGAGGTGATCTTCTTTGATCACTTGGTTTCATACTTGGTTCGTTTATGTTGGTGAAGGTCACCATACGATTCTATCGATCACACTACAAAGGTATAAAACATGTTTGTTTAATTTGTTTTTAATTTAGATTGATCATATGGCTATATGGATCCTTGTATGGTGATGTTTTCCGCTGCGTTTGTATATTTGATATGTTATTTTATTGCTACATCACCTATAGTGGTATCACGAGCCATCATATGTTGTCATATGATCATCTTGTATGCGTAAAAATGGCTAAAAATGTGTGTTTTTAATGGATTTAAGAGAATGATTTTATAACAGCCCACAAGGCTTATTTTATGAATATAAGTTGACCTAAATGAGGTCTTAAGATCTGGACTTTTTGATCCTATGGCCATTTGTTATGCATACGTTGATTGTTTACTTGATCGGTACCCGTAAAATGGCCTAAAAACGTGTTTTTTAAGAGATTTTTAACCCGATTTCAAATCAGCCCATGAGGCTTATTTTTCTGTGGTAAAATGGTTTTAAGAAGGTCCTAATATTAGTGGGTTATGAGTCTATGGCCATTTGTCACGCGTACCATTCGGGGTTTTAATTCTTGTTAATTATTTCTTCGATTCGTTGGCTAACAATTTAATTCTTGTTATTTATTTTGTTATCCATGGCAAATACATGCATGTTTGTCCATGGATTTAGCCAAAACCTTGTTATGATCATAATCTTAATGTATTATTATGTGTATATGCAAAGCCGATGAAAACCTTGACCACTTGTGCGTTGTGATATTGTGATTGTTGGTTGTTTTTCTTGTTTTGGGGTTTGCCATTGTTTCGGCACTTTTGTAATGTATTTCATTTTTGGTTTTGCCATTGTTTGGGCATTTTACAGTAGATAGAAAGTAGATTAGATGTATTTTACTTTATATGTATTGTAAACAAGAGCTTGGAAGCAAATGGCGAAAGAATGAAGAGTTGTAGACCGAAAGTAGCTGCTGGACACCTGTTGGGAAAACGTGATTTCCCGCTGATTGGTAAGGTATTTTTCACTAAATTTTCTGGTGCAGGTCCACAAGACATAGGGCTACAACTTTGTCAACTGGGCCGAAGCATGAGGAGGTCGTCTTCAATGACTTCTGGGCCTCGCAAAACAGAAAAACTGGGCTGGCAGATTCATAGTTTCATGTGCATTATGGGCCTTTACTTGCCCAATATTGTCTTGGAGCAAGTGGGAGCCCTCCGTGTGGTTGTGCTATATGTCCCTAGTTGACTCTTGGTTCTTGTGATGGCTCACAAGACCAAGCATAGGATTTTCATCGGTTGAGGCTTTGCATATTGTGGTTGTATGTTTGGTTGGTTGTTTTTATGTATGTTGTGACTACATGTAAAACGAAAAATGTTTTCTTAAAACTTGAAACTAAACATAAACCATTTTGAACTAAGTCTTATGATTTAGTTTAACTAAGTTTAAATATGATTTCAAACTTAAAATCATTGTTTTCTAAATAAACACTTAAACTAGTTAAGGTTGTTTATTCTTTTATTGTATTGTCCAAACTTAATAATCCACTTAGGATTTATATTAGTCTTGAAAATGGACAACTTGACACACATAAATTAAAACAATGATTAGACTTAAGTTAAGAAAGTTTTTAACTTGTGCTACGAGGGATGAATGCAAGCTTCTTTCGTACAAGTTTTTGATCCACATCAAAACATTTTACCCGTCAAAATTTAAGTCATGCCGTCCAATTATGAGAACACTTGCAATTACCTTTTGGCTATGGTCAGACCTAGGTCAAATTGTAACCCAAGGTGACTATTCTCCATGTGTCAGACCTAGGATTATTCTCACACGTTTTCAAATTGGATGACTTAATCGAGTATTGTGGTCAGACCCTTACCCGAGGCAAAGATGGGACTAAACATGCCAGCTTGACACTAGTTGCTTGTTCACTAGTGCCATGAGTCCCATAAAGTTCTAAGAGTTGCACATGTAATGCAATTGGTCGACATTACCTACCTATTGAATCCACCATTTCTAGTAGATCAACTGCATTAATGGTCGAACCTCAATGAGGATCTTAGCCTTTTCGTAAATTAATTGTTTTAAATTATAAACATGGGGTAGTTAAATTACAAAAGGATAATTATCGAAAATACTAAATATGAACTTTGTAAATTCAATTAATGAATTAATGCAACACAAACCGTAAACAAAGAGTTTGTTCTTTTCTTGTTAAAAGGACGAGCTAAGTCGTTCTTTCCTTGTTAGAAAGAGACTTGTTCCTATCCTTTTTCTTTATAAGGAAAAGCCATAATAAGGATATTTGAATTTTCCTAATTCTAATAAAACTCAATGAACACCTACTCTAGAAATCGTGATGTCTTGTAAAAGTCAAAACGGTTAAGTATGGTTACACAGCTTATTCTTTCAAGATTGTTTCATAACCCTAGTTTCGGTTTTGAAACCTTTAAGAAATATAAGATATTTGGATAACTAGAGAACACGTGCGTTTGACTTGACCTCTTTGGTCAGACCTTAGGGCCATTTCAACCCATGGCGAATTTTGCTCATTGGTCAGACCTTTGGCGATATTTGCATGTTCTTGCTTGGTCGACTTATTTCGTACTAGCTACCATAATAAAATGAGTTCAAATAATTAGAAGACGGAAATATCTATAAACCGCAAAGTGGTAAAGGCAATTACTAGCATGATTACCTAGCAGTTTGTCATAACCCAATAAACCCACTATGGTCCTACATACCCTTGTGGTGAAGTAGACCAATTATGGAGAAAATGCATGCCTATTTTCAAGTTAAAATAGCAATGATGGCTAGCCCATCATCTATATGTTAGAACTTGATGCACTTCCTTGAATACCTAAGTACATGTTTACTAGTCAAAAGTGACTCACATTAGCAATAATGTGTAGATATTCAAGAAAGAAGGAAAGTATCCAATCGCCTATCACTCTCCACTGGTGACATAACACATGTAATGTTGTCTAATCCAGTGGGAGCTATGTGATTATATTACTGGTGATGAAACACATGTAATGTTGTCTAATCCAGTGGGAGCTGTAAGCTTTATTACTTGCAAGTTGCCCATCTTATTTTCAGATTGTCTTGAAATAATACATTACTTTCCACGTGTTAAGCATCATAGTTTATATAAGAACCATTGCATAAGTTTTATATGATAACTTGTCGCGTTCCTGATGTTGCTTCCTGAAATGTTATCTATAAAATTGTTATGCATGATTCGTTATTCAAGCGATAAAGTTCTACATATCCATATTTTGATTTTTGACTAAAAATCATATGTTATCTTAGACATTGTCATATTGCTCATGCAAACAAATGAGCGTAGTGTAGTTTGTATGCTCTCACGATGTTGTGCCATGCACAAGTGGGAGAAATCTTAATTGTGTGCAAGGTACAACATATAACAATATGACTAATGGTTTTTCTTGACTGCAAGGTAAGAAACTAAGATTCTACTAGGACTTCTACACATAAAATGTATGTTGCCCTAATTAGAACAAATATCAAGATAACATGAAAAGCTACTTCAACATATTCACTGAATTGTTTAGTAAATATGATTATGTTTTCTTGTAAAGTCATAATCATGAAGTACGGAATTAACTTGAATTTACTATTGAGGCCAAGAGTCGGCGCTCGTAATTACTTTAGTTGAATATGTTTAGGTCTCTTGTAAAGACACAAACATTAATTCCGTTAATTGTTGAAAGACTTATAACGTAAAGTAAGACGTCAATTTGTTATGTCTTCTTGTTAAAGACATGTACACTTACGATGTCTACGTTAATTTGTTATGTCTTCTTGTTAAAGACATGTACACTTACGACGTATAATATTAAATGTTTATGTTTTCTAGTCAAAACATGCACATGAAGTAAAGTATGCAGTAGGCTAAAATTACTATTGATGCCATCTGGTTTGACTTGGTTGGCAGATATGTAAGCCAAAAGTATGAGTTCATCTAATGAGTTGTGTGATAGTCCCACAACATCAGTCCTCATGGAGTACCACAACTTTATGGTATGTCCATCATGGAAAATCAAACTCTATTGATATTGTTTGATCTTTGATGACTTAAACTGTTTTACCTCCAAAGCTTTCAAGGTTAGAAATTTGGATGTACCCTGTGTACACTCAATATGATTCCAACCCAGAAGGAATTTAAGACACCATTGTATTATGGCATGAGATGAATCTCATTATGTCTTGATTAAAGTTCTGAATTTGTTAACTACTTAAGAGTAAGTAATTAACAAACTAGAGTCAAGAACTAACGGTGTATTTTGGATGTCCCACTTGAAAACAATTTATTGTTACTCCAGATGCTTAGTATCTAGAGATTAATCTCTACATACAAAAGCAAGTGGGAGTACCTTTAGACCTTGAAGTTATTCAAGAACTAAATACACAACCTTCTGAGTACACTTGCTAATGTCATACTAAGGTTGAACATGGATATGTTAAACCATAGATGGATATCTCTCATTCATAAATCCGCAAGGATACCTCTTGTACCTGAATGATATAGTTTTTTTTTTTATCAATGCTGAGGGACATAAGTTAGAGGATCATGGTGAACCTGCTAACTACTGAGATGCATCATCAGATATTGTATCTGATGAGTAGCTCAAAACTATGAATGTTAAGATGCAGTCCGTGAAAGACAATCACTCATGGAGTTTGATTGATCTCTTACCAATCAGTTAGACTGTGAGGTTAAGAATGAGTTTCTTGATGAGAAGATTCAAAAGGACAAACTTGTACACACATTTAATGCACGCGTAGTAAAAGGAGTTTACTCGTACTCAAGAAATTGACTATGATTAAATCTTCCTACCTACAAACATTAAATGTATAAAGATAATTAATTGTCATACTTGTTTTCATGAAAATGAAATATGACAATAGGATATCAAAACACTTGTCTTGTTGATTACCTTTGCGAGGACGATGAGTAATCAAAAGGGTTTATGAATCCATGTAATCTTTATTAAGTATACAAGATAAAAGAATCCATGTGTGGATTAGATCATGCATCTAGGAGCAGAGATCTTGTGTTAATCATAAAATCATTAACTTCATTTTGTTTAATAAGATTACTCCTAAGTACACTGAGAGCAAGTTGGAGCATTTTATTTATTTTCTTAAATCTTATATGTCATTGACATATTAGAAACAATATTCCACCTAAGCTAGACTTTAATCCTTAGCTTGGAACGAAGTTTCTCTTGAGGGATTTATAAAATAAAACATATAACCTTGTTATATATATGTTTATTAGAATAAACATAAGCGGTTATTAAGTCTAAACACAATATGACACGTTATTGAGGGGAGTCTCAATGATCAATCTTACTTGATGAGATTGAACACATGATTGGAAATCTTAAGTTTGACTGAAGGATTCATCATGTAAGTCATATTAAGTATTGGACTATATATTTATCATTTGCATAAATGCAAGATGAGTTGATAACAACCAATATCTAAGTGAAAGTCATTAGATAATTGTTAAACGAACATTATATTGGACCTACATAGGACCAAAGATATGTTCAAACGTTTACGGATATTTGAAGAGCTCTGTTTTGTTTGCATACACTGATGCTTATTTAACTGAGATAATACTGAACCCTAGTCATGGTATGATGTCATCATGAATGATGACATTGCTGACTAGATGTGCTCGACTGAGAGCATTAATGCGTTATACATTAAAAGAATAAGAATACTTTATAGTTTGAGAAACTATTCAGATGACTATCTAAAGTAGGTGTTTTGCTGGCTTCAAACACCCTATGGAATGTATTGTTGCGATACTCGTCTTGTACTTGAATGTGCACATACAAAGGACAATCATCATTCAAACCTTTCATGAGTTTTGAAACAAGTATTCTCAAAGTTTACTCAGATGACTACTTGTTATCTTGTACAACATGATTCGATCATGGTGGGAACATCGGATCCCAACCTATGAGTAGTCTTATGCATATCTGTTTTTAGTATTTGGATAATGGAACTGTAAGCAGTCGTATTATACAATGAATTGATATACCTGGTATGATCGTCTTCATTTATACTACTGTGTTCTATATTTTCATGTTTAATCCATGAATAATTTATTTATTCTAAAATTATCCATTGTCGGTTGACGATACGGGGGTATCATCAAATTAAGACAAATGTGAGCGTGTTGGTGATTTATTTGCCACACTCACATGTTGTTCATTGGGATGAACATTGGATTGACCCAACCTACGAGTATTCACTACATGGATCGTTGTCAATAGTGAATCTCGCAAGAGGTTATGTCTCTTATCCTCAGACTTGAGATGCAAGCAGGTCTTGCACGTGTGGAATTTCATTCCTTGATATGGTTAAACGCTATCCTGAATAAGGTAGTTATAAAAGCCATTATCAGGAGTGATATGAAGCATGTGAATGACACGTGTAGTCAAAATGGGATTTGTTCCTCCACTTGTTTTGGAGTTAGATACTATTGGGCCCCTTGATGAATTGAACAGATGTTTGTATGGCCGTACCCAAATGAGATTAAGATGAATCTTAATTCACTTGGTAATCTTGTTCAATATCTATATTGAGAAACATAATAGTTGAACTATTAGAATGACATTTGATCCATGTCTAATGTTCAACACGGTATCTGTAACAAAAGGATAGATGACATATAAACCATCTTATATGAGACGTTTAAGAAACTGCCCTCACATATTTCTAGGGGCATTGGCGTGTTGCTAGACGCTAACCATTGCTTGTATAATTACTTGATTATTATGACGTCGCAAGTGGGAGCTGTTGGAGTATGCTCGTGTCATAATTACTAATTATATGGCTAGACATATGTGAGCCTATGGGGTCACACACTTATACACAGAGACACCATTTTATAGATTGTATTTATCGTATTTACAATATATAAACGACTACATAACTCGGGATCAATAACGGGCCATTTAATACTAAGTTAGACTTAGTGTTTGTGGACTAGGCCAACAATAGGCAAGCCCATTGTGGGCCCTTATATGGCCGGCCATGGGGAGGGGGATAAAGGGTTTATGGAGCTTTCTAAAGGGCTTAAGTGTAAGATGTGATTTGATAAGATTAAAGAATATTTGTTCAAATCAATAACTAATTATCATTAAGGTCAAATTGATAACTCTTCCCTTTTTCTCTCACCATGAGCCACGAAATTAAAACCACCCAAATTAGGGTTTTGTGTTTTAGATCCCATCTAACCTTATTCTAATGTAGTTCAAGGCTAGATCGCGTGTTACGGGGGTTTAGACTAGCATCGGGTGGTGATCGATGACGTGTAGTGTGGATCAAGCATAGAGGTGATCTTCTTTGATCACTTGGTTTCATACTTGGTTCGTTTATGTTGGTGAAGGTCACCATACGATTCTACCGATCACGCTACAAAGGTATAAAACATGTTTGTTTAATTTGTTTTTAATTTAGATTGATCATATGACTATATGGATCCTTGTATGGTGATGTTTTCCGCTGCGTTTGTATATTTGATATGTTATTTTATTGCTACATCACCTATAGAATCATGATAATGTCCTACAAGATGCAATTCCTAACTAAGAAAAACATGATTTGTTTTGCAATTTAGTAAATATGCTTTATGATTTTGCAAGAAATATGCATAAACCCCAAGTTTTGATTTTTTGTGCAAGAAATAGAAATCCTAGACTCAGAATAGGAATTACATATGATTAGGATACTTACAGAGATGATTTAAGCACAAATTGGTTGTGGAGAATTATCTAATTTCTGAGTTTGGTGTGATAAGGGTCGAGTTCCAGTAGGATGTATGTTTTTGGGGAATGTGATACACTGTACATGGTGTTTGTTTAATATGCTAAAAATTTGCTCATTAGGTCGCGGATCCGGCGGAACCAAAACAAGGGTTCCGTCCTTGTTGTCGTTTGGTTCCGTAGGGTCAGGCTGTGATTTTTGGTTATTGCCAAGTTTGGTTAATCTAAGGTTCAAGCTAAGGTTTTATCTACTCACTAGGTTCCATTAATCCTAAACCAAGTCTAAGAAAGTTGAAAGGTTCTCTCTTAAGAGGTTTTGTGAGAATGTCGGCAATGTTGTCATCTGAGGATACTTTCTCAATTGAGATGTTTCCCGTCTGAACATTGTCGCATAGGAAATGGTGACGTATTTCTATGTGTTTGGTTCTAGCGTGTTGGACTGGATTTTTGCTGAGGTTGATAGCTCCTTTGTTGTCGCAAAGAATGGGAATGTCGTTGAGTTCAATTCCATAGTCGACGAGAGCTTGTTTCATCCACAGTGCTTGTTGACACGCCTTTCCCGCTGACACGTACTCAGCTTCAGTTGTTGATATTGCGAGGGTCGTTTGTTTCTTTGCAAACCATGAGGTAAGACAATGTCCTACAAAAGTACAAATACCACTCGTACTTTTCCTATCGACATAATCACCGCCATGATCTAAGTCGGCATACACTATGGTTTTTACACCCGTTCCTTTAGGATACCATAATCCTAAATGTGTAGTGCCTTTTATGTACCTAAAGATCCGTTTAACGGCTTCAAGATGGGATACTTTGGGATCTTCTTGAAAGCGTGCACATAGACAAACACTAAACATAATGTCTGGTCTACTAGCCGTAAGATAGAGTAAACCATCAATCATTCCTCTATATTTAGTGCTATCTACGGATTCACTTTCGTCATCCTTTGTGAGTTTGGTTTTGGAGGACATGGGTGTTTTCATAGGTTTTGAGTCTTCAAGACCAAATTTCTTGAGCATATCTTTGATATACTTAGATTGGTTGAAAAATATCCCATCTTCTAGTTGTTTGATTTGGAGACCTAAGAAAAAGTTTAGTTCCCCCATCATACTCATTTCAAACTCGTCATGTATGATTTTTGAGAAATCGTCGCATAACTCTTGACAAGTTGAACCGAATATAATGTCATCCACATATATTTGGACTATGATAATATGTGATTCCTTTTTCTTGGTGAAAAGAGTATTGTCTACTAGGCCCATGGTATATTTATGGTCAACTAGGAAAGTCTTAAGTCGATCATACCAAGCTTTTGGTGCTTGCTTAAGTCTGTATAAAGCTTTCTTAAGTTTGTAGACATGATTTGGTTTTTCAAAATCGGCAAAGCCGGGAGGTTGTGCTACATACACTTCCTCGTTTATAAAACCATTTAGAAATGCACTTTTAACATCCATTTGGAATAGTTTAAAGTCGTGTGCACATGCATATGCAAGTAGAATCCTAATTGACTCAAGCCTAGCGACGGGTGCAAATATTTCATCGTAATCTATACCTTCTTGTTGATTGTAGCCTTGTGCTACTAGCCTAGCTTTGTTTCTAGATACTATGCCATTTTCATCCATTTTATTTCTAAAAACCCATTTTGTACCGATTATGGTTTGATTTTTAGGTTGTGGGACCAATGTCCAAACGTCATTTCTAACAAATTGATTTAATTCCGCTTGCATCGCTATGACCCAAGATTCATCTTTTATGGCCTCATTTATATTTTTAGGCTCAACGGTTGAAACAAAACAAAAGAAATTACTTTGGTTTTGAGCTTTAGATCTTAATGTTCTTTCATTAATTTTTCCTATGACGTTTTCTAATGGATGACTTTTGGTTTCTTTGATGTTAACTATTTCTCTTTTTACCGGTTCATCTTCTTTGTCATTTTCAACAATTTCTTGGTTTTCAACCATTTGACTTTCAACTAAGTCATCATCTACCAAAGGTGATGTCTTAGAAGGAGGTGGATTTTCGTCGAATGTTACGTTCAATGATTCCTCGACTCTTGAGGTTTCTTTGTTCAAAACTATGTAGGCTTTACTATTTTGTGAATACCCAAGAAATACACCTTCATATGACTTTAGGTCGAACTTGGTGAGATAATCCTTTGTGTTTAAAATGAAGCACTTGCTTTCAAAAACTCTAAAATATCCTAAAGTAGGCTTTTTGCCTCTATATAACTCATATGGAGTCTTTTTCAGGAATGGTCTAATTAAAACTCGATTTAGGATATATGTGGATGTATCTACGGCGTGACACCAAAACTTTTGAGGTATGTTTTGTTCATTTAACATTGTTCTACTCATTTCTTGAATTGTCCTATTTTTGCGCTCTACTACACCATTAGATTGAGGAGTTCGAGGAGCCGAGAAATTATGTGTTATGCCATTAGCATCACAAAAAGCTTCAAATTGGGTTTCGTTGTCAAATTCACGACCATGGTCGGTTCTTATTGACACTATGCTATTTCCTATTTGGTTTTGAATTATCTTACTTAGAATTTCAAACTTATCAATTTCAAACTTATCAAAAGCCTCGTTTTTAGTTTTCAAAAACTTAGTCCATGTATACCTAGAGTAATCATCTACTATTACCAAAGTATAGAAGTTTCCTCCATAACTTTGTATAGCAGATGGACCAAACAAATCCATATGTAACAATTCTAGACATCTAGATGTAGACACCATGTTTTTAGCCTTATGGCTATTATGAACTTGTTTTCCAATTTTGCAAGCATCACAAAAGTGTTGGTCATATTTCAACTTGGGTAGGTTCCTAACGAGTTCCTTAGATGATAAGGATTGGATTAACCTCATATTGGCGTGACCTAAGCGTCTGTGCCATAGAGTTGAGTTTTCGTCCAAAGAAGTGAGACAAAGTTTGTCTTTAGGTGTTTTGTCTAATTTCATAACGTAAACATTATTCTTTCAAACACCTGATGAACTCAAATAAGTATATTTTATTATCATCATTTATCCTATTTATTTGACTTGTTTTATTATATTATATATGAGAATCGATACATTAATGTTTACTTTAGTAATTCTCAGGTAAAAACAAGCATTATGTGAAACTTGGCGATTTTGGACTAATTATGGAGCAAAACAAGCGAGATGTCAAAAGTCTACTGAAATCCAGAAAATGCGCCGTATCTCACTCAACAGATACGACGCAATATCATACTTAGATGAATTCGAAGACCATTGCCTGACTTTGAAGAATGCGCCGCATGCAATTCTGTCATGCGCCGCATATGAAACTTTGGTCAAAGAAGAAGATCAAGCTCGTTCTACTCCAAATACGCCGCAATATACTTCTAACATACGGCGTATCACTATCAAGATTTCACCAGTTACGATCCAAGACAGCTAAAGTATATGCGCCGCATACAAAGATCAAGTTACGCCGCATCTGAAGACGGTGTACGAATATTCCAGAATATATTAATCTTGGACCCCACGCGAAGTTAAGTCAATGCGCCGCATCTATCAACTCAATGCGCCGCATCGATCCCTCAGACAGAAACTATAAATACCCCAAGGTCAGACGAATTTAAGAGACCTTTTGTATAACCCTAGAGCCGAATCCAGACGACCAAGCAGCACAAGACACACCTCAAACAAAGATACAAGAGCTGTAAGAAGGTCCTGCATGTATTCAATTCATTAAGTAGTTTTGTTTTATTGTTTTAGTACGCTTTAATTCATCAGGATTGATGGGCTTGTGTCATGTGACTACGGAAGATCATGCACTCCCCTTAATATTGCTTTCCCATTAATTAAAGTTTATATGTTGATGTCTTTGGTGACTTTTATTAGTGCATTGATAACCTCTGTGTCTAGCTGAGTCTTGCTTGGGTCGCCATGCCCCTTCCTCGCCTATTTATTCTAGCATCTCTAGAAAAGTAGGATAGACATAAGTAATCATTAAGGGTTTACTCGCCGATAAGATTAGAGCCAACGAGAAAGGTTTAATTATATACACTTCATATAAAACTAGCAATAAAAAAAGTGACAAGCTATTTAATTATCAGGACAGGTCTTCTTATTGTCTCGAGTATCTATCTGTGTACGTGTGTGCTAATCGCTGATTCGTGCTCATTAGTTTAGTTTTCTATTTAATTATAACCAAACTATGCCAGTCTCTCAGGCTGAACCCCCTTGCGTTAGATTAGATTGTACTACTAACTTAGGATATTAAAATACTGATTAGAATAACTAGATAATACGTTCCACTCTTAGTGATCGACACTCTGCTTACCATTATATTCATACTGACCGGGTACACTGCTCGTTAAGTGTGTGTGTGTTATTGATAAGTCGGCTAAATATAAATTTAAAACTTGAGTAGGCATTAATACTGCTAAACCGCAATGACACATCACGCGCATCAACACCTTTTCCTACCGTTATACCGTCTTTAAGTATTTTACTTCCATTTTCACTAAAAAGGACGTTATACTTTTTGCGGCACAATTGACTAATACTAAGCAAGTTAAATCCTAAATTATCTACATGAGCAACATCATCGATAGAAAGAGAGTCATGAGAGATTGTACCTTTTCCGATGATTTTGCTTTTAAGCTTGCTACCGAATGTGACATTACCTCCGTCGTACACTTGGTAGGTTGAGAAAAGGCTTTTGTTTCCCGTCATGTGTCTTGAACACCCACTATCTTTAATCCACTCATCTGGTTCTAACTCAACTTTTAAGCACACCTAAGTTCAAGAAAAACTCAAGCGTTTGGTCCCCAATATCTCATGGGTCCGTTTGGGTTAAACATAACATTATCATGGTTCATGTATGGAAATGGTGGACAAGTGTTCCATGGCATGTAGTTGGGACCTTGATAGTTCCTAGACATGTTTTGGTTCCAACTATTTTGATAATGATGATGTGAGTTGTGATTACTCTTTGGAAATGGGTGTTTGGGAAAACTAGTTTTAGGTCTCTGTTGAATCGTTTTAGTCCTAAACTCATTTTTAACTTGACCTTTTCCTATAGAAACTGATGGTTTTTGTTTTTTAACAGTTGTACTAGTGCTTAGTGACCTTAACTAACTCAGTACGGTCTGAAGTACAAACCTTCTGTTCATCAACAGTACCCGCGGACCCTTTGGTCACTACTGGCGGAACCAAATTTTTGGATCCGCCAGATCCGTGGGTGTCTGACTTAGTTGGAACAGTTTCTTGTACTTTCACTGTTTGTTTCTGAAAGTCATTTAAGTTTTCATGTTTCATAAAACCTGGTTCGAAATTACCATGAGGTAATTTTTGTATTCTCATTATGTCATCTGCACAACTTATGTGTTAATCAAACCTTTTAAACTTAGAGTTTTGTTTGATAAGATTTTCTTGTGTGGACTTTAGTGTTTCTATTTCAAGTTTTAGTTCCTGACATAAAACACATGTTTCTTTAAAGCCTTTACCCTTTTCTAATCTTATAGCTTTCTCTCTTAACCAATGAATTTAGTTTTCTAAAAATTCCTTTTTGGTTTTTAAGAACTTATTTTTGCTTATGATGTTTAGGGTGATTTCACAGAGTTTGTTATATTCTATATCTAATGTGTCATCATCAATAAAGGAGTATGACGAGTCAGAATGTACCTCTTCTGTGTCATGAGCCATGAGAGCAACTTCGTTGTTCTTAGGCTCGTCGTCATCACCTTCACTATCACTCCAAGCTCCACTAACAAATGCTCTTTGAGATTTGTTCTTTGGAGGCTTTGGATATTCTCCTATTAGGTGACTGGAATCCCCACACCTAAAACACTTCCTATCTTCCTTTCCTTTCCTATTATCATGGTCTTTCCGGAAGAATTTCTTTTCTTCACGAGGTGGTCTTACGAACTTTCCTTGTCTCCTAAAGAACTTCTTGAAATCTCTTGTGAAAGTATATAAGAACTTATGGACACATTAGTTGCTATAAGTTCTTTTTGAACCGTTTTTGGACTCTAGGTTGTTTAGACCTTTGATCTAGGATAAACATGATAACATAGGCGAAATATTCAATTGACATAGAATCAATATTATCACGACAAGGTTTTGCCAAACTTTCTCTATATCATCTCAATATTACTTAAACATAATACGGTTACATCAATGAACTGTAACAGAGATACTAAGATCCTTGAGATGACAAACAACTCTATAAACCCTAATTCTACGTGATCAATTGTAGAACGTGTTAGCTACACTAACAAGGAATCATAAGATCCTTAAGGTTAAACAAAACAAACAACCAAGCGGTTTCTACCCAAACCCTAAGCCTGATTTTCCCACACACACACACTTTTGTAGTGTTCACATATTGACATAGTGACACACATTTTAATCTAAGCTAAGATCTCCCTTTTATAGAACAAAGGAGATCATTACAATATGGATAAGTCTTGTCTACTACTTGCTTGTTGAGTGTGTCAGTAACTAAGATACAACTTGTTCTGTGTATTACAACTTGTTGACTGAACACTTATCTAAGATATTATCTACCGTATATATTTGACTTTTATACACAAAATATCTTTTTATACTTATCCATCCAGCAGTAGTATACGTGACACTTATCCTTTCAGCAGTAGCATGAGTCACTCCAAGTATTCAACCAGCAGTACCTTTGTTTGTACTAGCAGTACTAACTCAGTTAGTAATGTTAGTTATAACTTGAGTAGTCTTCAGATATACACTAGCAGTTAGTACTGTTAGTGTATTCTTCTCAGCAGTACTAATCTTCAGAACACTTAGAGAATTTTCCTTTTTGCACTAGCAGTACCTTCTTTGTACTAGCAGTACTAACTTATCAGTTAGTACTGTTAGTGTATTTTCTTGAGCAGTACTAACCTTGTGAACATTTAATTCTCAACACTAATCTTCAGAACATTTAATTCCCAACATCTCTTACGGCCATGGCATATTCTTCGTCTTCGCTACTTGAACTAGACTCTTCATCGTCACTTGATTCTACCCTAGCTTTTAAGGCAATAGACTTTATCTTCTCCTTTTTGCCTTTGACAATTTCTGAGTCTTTTTCCATCACCATCTCGTGAACTTTGAGATTTCCGATGAGTTCGTCAAGTGTCATGCTTGAAAGATCATTGGATTCTTTAATAGCCGTCACCTTTGCTCTCCACTTCGGATGAAGTGCTTTAAGAAATTTCCTGACAAAGTTCTTACTAGAGAAAGATTCATCAAGTGCTTTAAGAGATGTAATAATAGTATTAAACCTAGCAAAAGCACTATCAATGGTCTCATCTTCAGGGATAACAAATTGTTCATATTGTTGAACAAGAAGATCAATTTTGTTATTCTTGACTTGTGAGTTCCCTTGATGAGTGATAATTAATGATTGACAAATATCTTTAGCCGTTTTGCACATAAAAACTCTTTCATATTCTTTCTTAGGTAGAGCATTATAAAGCATCATTTTAGCTTCATGATTTTTGGCAATTAACTTCTTTTGCTCTTCACTGTGACGAGTAAGAGAAGCACCCTCATCCCGACCACTCGATATATCATTACTAATGGGCTTGTAGTCACCCTCTACAATGATATACCATAGATCTATATCCTATGACTTCACAAACGTCTCAAAGCGGTTTTTCCAATATATGAAACAATTTTGTTCAAATAGTGGTGGTCTTTGCATAGATTGTCCTTCTTTAAAGTTTTCAAAATCCATTGATCGTTTCAAGTTTTAAAATACAATACATTTTGAAAATCTTGAGTAACGTAGCTCTGATGCCAATTGTGGAAAACTAGAATGGGGGGTTGAATAGTTTTTCCCGTTTTTAAAATTAATTCGCTTTGTGAATTGATGTGATTTCAAAATAATTGCACACAAACAAATAAGTAAGCAAGTAGAGAAAGGAACAATCAAACCACAACACGGAGATTTATAGTGGTTCGGCTACAAGAACTCTCTTCCTTGCCCTACTCCACTCCTCGAGTCTCTAACTCGAGAGTTTTTCTTCACTAAGAGACAAACTCCCTTCTCGGCGGATAAAACCTTTATACACGTTGCTTACACCTTTTTTCGGTACAAAGCTAAATACCGGGTTCTAGTTCAAGGTAGAACCAACCTGACGTCGCCTATACAATTTCCGACACTAAGCTAAATGTCGAGTTCTTTACAAGGGTACAACTACTCCCGTTTACTCTATGTGTTTTGAGGACTAAAACACTAACCGAACTCTACTGAATGAATGGTATAAGAATGATGTGTAAACACTACTAGATCACACAGTAACTAACTAATCAAGACTTGCAACACAGTGTTGAAGCTTGTTGATGCTTGATCTCTTTTGCTACAAAAAGAAAGATCACTAAGAATGAAGTGAATGAATGAAATGGGTTACTAATGTATAAATGAATGAATGTATAATTTATGCTATGTAAGTGATGAGTGTGCTTGAATGATCAGCTTGCTATTTATAGGCAAAACTGATCAAACAGGCGGCGAATTTGGCGGATCCAAAATATGAGATCCGCCCATATACTGGTTTGGTTCCGCCGGGACATGCCAGCTAAGATTTCAACAAATCTTTCCATATCTTGCCATATCTACCAAAGTCAACTCCTTTGCTTCAAGATCTCAACAAGATATCTTACAAATCCTCAAGATATCCTAAAGATATCAAAATGAGGTATGTCATGATGTCATGTTAAATTTATATTTTAAGAAATAAAATTAAACATGTAAAAGTATATATGTATGCAATGTAATTCCTAGTGATCATGTAATGAGTAAATGTGTTTTAAAAGACTTGTTACTATAAATGTAAAAGACTTTAACTTATATCTATGCTTTGCTAAAGATAAACCTTATAATTGTCATTAACAAAATAAAGCAAAGATCGTAAAATATAAATAACGTTTTTAGGACGATATTTGTATTAACACACTCTCTTACTTTCTTGGTGTAGAATGCATTCCACATTCTCATGGGCTTTTTCTCTCTCAACACAAATATATTTATGATATTCTTGAAAAGGCAAAGATGGGTGATTGTTGACCAATTTCCACTCCCATTACCTGTTCTGAAAGTCTCACGCTAACAGGTGCACCGGCTTACCCCTCATCCACGGACTACCGAGCACTTGTTGGGGCTCTACAGTATTTATCTCTTACACGACCAGATGTGGCTTTAACTGTTAACAAGTTATCTCAATTTATGCATGCTCCTACATTTAAACATTGGTCGGCTCTCAAGCGCTTACTTAGATATCTTAAAGGAACAATCTCCAATGGTCTACTCATACGTACAGGTTCAGCTCTCAACTTGCATGCCTTCACGGACGCTGACTAGGCAGGTGATAGACCATCTTATCGCAGTACCACAGGTTATGTTGTGTTCCTTGGTTCTAATCCGGTTGCCTGGAGTTCTAAGCGTCAATCAACATTGGCTCGAAGCTCAACAGAAGCTGAGTTTAGAGCTGTAGCATCGGCAACAACTGAAATTCAATGGCTGTCAAATCTTCTTCGCGAACTCGGATACAACCTGTCATCAGCTCCGACCATTTACTGTGACAACTTAAGTGCCACCACCTACTCCGCCAATCCAGTTTTCCACTCTCGCATGAAGCACTTGGCCTTAGATTTTCATTTTGTTCGTGAACGGGTGCAGGCAGGCTTGCTACGGGTTACACATGTATCAGGGGACGATCAATTAGCAGATGTCCTTACCAAGCCACTACTACGTCCTCGCTTTCAGCTGTTAATTTCCAAGATTGGTCTCGCTTCTAGCTCGTCCATCTTGCGGGGGAATGTTAAATAATATGACGCCAATTATTGTTGTAGAATATTTCAAAATTTAAATATTTAAATCAATTAGTCTTAGTCAATCAAGGTTGTTGTAAAGCTTTATTTTCTCCTACAATTTCTCTTCATTCATGTATATGTACGTTATTCAATCAATGGAAAGTATCATAGTTTCAAAATACAAAAAATATTATATCATATTTTTTATACTCCATATCGATCCGTATGTTTCTATTCAGATTTTAAATATGCCAAACATATTTAAAAACTAGTTTGTCTATTTAAAAAATGAAAAGACATAAGTGTTCTTCTCAAAAACGAAAAAAGTATTTGAATAAACGTGTTCTCCCACTTGTTGTTCCTCTGCAACATGTTGAGAAGATGCCCATTGATATTTTATATTTTGGCTTTTCATATTAATTTAATGAAAGTAGATAAGATAATTGCTGGATTATGATTATATCTTAAGTACTCTTATATCTTTTAAGCCACATAGATTAATTGATATTGCATTGATATGTTTTATTTAGTTGGTTCATTTTTGTTAAATTGTTAATTGACTTTGAATAAATAACCATTATGTATGTTAACCCAGGTTTAACTTTTTTTCTTTTACATGATCTAACATTCTTCAACTACTACATATTCTATTTAAGACCAGATGGCAAGGAGGTGAATGTTTCACCTTTTTCCCAAATTTCACGCGCGACTCCCCTTGCATTGTTCCCATGTTCACGCGCGAGGCTCATTTCCCAAACATACTTATGGTGGTCTGATCACCAAGCGAAAAAGAAAAAAAAGGGGCCCATGTGTTTATAATAGATCCGTTGTAAAATAAATAAATAAATAAATAAAAAAAAAAAAATCAAACACCCATTGTATATTAAAACTAGCCGTTGCAAAAAAAATAATAATAATAATAATAAAAATAAAAAAAATAAAAATTCCCCACTATCCCTTTTTTCTCTATAAATATATCAAAACTACACAATATTTATACATATCTTCTCAATATATCATTCAAACAACATATATCTCATTCTTTTTATTTTCCAAATGAATTCCGATATGATTATGTTCACCGACTCAGAAGAAGAACGAGAAGTTACAAGTCGGAGATTGAATTTTATTGCAAGTTCGTTGTCGTTTATTAAAAATACACGAAAAACAAATCGCCCGGCGTTTAAAACGCCTTCATCGAGATCATTATGGTGCTCATGAACGTTTAGTTGACGCCTATTTTTCTGAGAACCCGTTCTACGATGAACGTACTTTCCGAAAGAGGTTCCGAATGAGTCGAACTCTTTTCAACTGGATAGTTCGGGAGGTAACTATTCATAATCCATTTTTTAGTAGTAATGTTGATTGTACCGGAAAAGAAGGCATTTCAGCGTTGATGAAGTGCACCTTCGCAATTCGTCAATTGGCATACGGCGCAGTTCCTGATGCTTTTGACGAATATCTGCAGATGGGTGAAAAAACTTCTCGTCGATCACTTGATCATTTTTGTAAGTCTGTTATGGAAATTTTTGGTCCAAAGTATTTGAGGAAACCCACTATGACTGATGTCATAAAGCTTTATCAACATCACGAAGAAATACACGGGTTTTCGGGTATGTTAGGAAGCCTTGACTGTACAGATTGGGAGTGGTTTGGTTGTCCGAATGCACACAAAGGTCAATATGTTAGACGTGATCATGGTTCGAATCCGTTCATTTTGCTGGAAGCGGTTGCGTCACAAGACTTATGGGTATGGCATGCTTTCTTTGGTACTTCTGGGGCGAACAACGACATCAACGTTATGGATAGCTCTCCTTTATTTAACTATCTTAAACAAGGAATCGCACCGGAGATTTCATTTGTTGCTAATGGGGTAACTTACCAATTTGGGTACTATCTTGTTGACGGGATATATCCGGAATTGGCAACACTCGTTAAGACAATTCCAGAACCAGCAAATGATGACCACAAGAGAATAAGGTATAAGCAAATGCAAGAATCGGCAAGGAAAGATGTAGAACGGGTGTTTGGTGTTTTGAAGAAGAGATGGGCGGTACTTGCCACTTCCACAAAAATCATGAAAAAAGAAAGAATAGTTAATATGATGTATACTTGCATCATATTACATAACATGATTCGAAAAGACAAAAAAAAAGGCAATATCTCCCGAATGGTACCCAGAGGAAGCACATCAACCGGATGACCCCATACGATCTGATGAACAAATTCGAAAGGTTATTAAGTACATCAGATCCTCTCAAATGCATCAAAACCTTCGTGCCGATTTGATCGAGCATTTGTCTCGTAATATTTAATTCAAGTTTTTAATTTAGTATTTTTAATTTCTAAGTCTGTGTAATGTTTTTAAGTTATGAATAAAAGTTTTCTATTTTGTATGTATACGTTTTTGTATTTATATTTTTACGTTTACGTTTTTAATTGTGTAAGTATTAAAAAAAAATTCGGAGTTAAGGTGAAGATGGGTTTCCTTGCCCACTAAAAGGTGAAGAGAGGTGAAGAGAAGTGAGAGGAGAGAAAAAAGCTGACGTGGCGCTGAGGTGTATGGTGAAAAAAAGACTACCTTGCCTTCTAGCCTAAGTAGACATGCTCGAGATATGATTCTGAAATCCCCTTTCCACGTGATTAGTACGAGTCAAATGATAACTCACATTAGACAAGACTCGTATCTTATAATTAACAAGGTCGGCCACGACCCGCCGCGTTGCGGCGGAGCAATGATCTAAGCAGACAAATAATCACAATGATATTATGTATACCGCATTATGATAATGTAATCATAACAGTTAACAAAGGTATGAATGTCTTCAAGTTGAATGTGAATCTGTTTAACTAATTCATAGCTAATCTGGGTCCTTAGTCTATTGTTATAGATAATTATAGATCTTTTACCATTATCTCAAGTATATTAAAATGAAGAAAGTATGGAAAAGAAACTGCATTGATTATGTATGTAAGAAACTGAACTACAGCAAACGACAACAAATTTGGTTTTGACTGATGCATATACGGTGGATCAGTTTGAGTTTTATCTTACTACCCTAGCAAAGTTGCAATGAATCTATCTAGCGTAACCCCCAATAAGTCAATTTTCAAAATCCTACTTTATCAGTAAAACCAATCAAACCCATTAAAACCAATCAAAGCCATGTACCAAATCTGTTTCAATGCTAAATGTGAATCGGGTCAACTAATTTATAACTAACCTGAGTCAATCTTTATCAATAAAGATATGATCTTCTTAACACTAATAAAGGACATATTTTTAACAAAATTAAGTAAATCACTGCAATAGCCTACTTAATCACTAAAACCAATCAAATCTATTATCCAAATAACCAAATAAAGTACAAATATTGAATCTTTATCAATAAAGATATGATCTTTTTAATACTGAACTGAAAAATTCTTCTTTTGCTGCTTACGATGTTCCCAGATACATAAACCTAAAGAGAAGTAATTTCAGATTACTTTCAATTAGAGGTTACCACCAAACAATTAAACATCAACAACAATCAAATAAAGACAGTAACGAAAGAAACGGATACCAGATTCTTCTTCTGCTACTCACGATGTTTCCAGATACAGATAACTATGAAAAAGAATGGCATGTATAAAATCTTCTGCTACTCACGATGTTTCTAGATACAGATAACTATGAAAAAGAATGGCATGTATAAAAAAAAAGAGTAGCGGTGGGTAGCTGGGAAAAGGAAAAAAAAAAAAAAAAAAGCAAAAAAAAAAAAAAAAAAAAAAAAAGAAAGCGAAAGGTAGTTGGGCTCACAAAAAAAGTGGACTGGGCTCCCAGCAAATGACGAAATTGTGACGTGTGGATGAGCTAAATGAAACGGCATCGTATTAAACGTGCTATTATATATATAGTAATTAGCGTTAGGTTTCACCTTTTCGCTTGCATTTCATATCATAAGATTACATAACATTCGTAGCTTTATGCATAAACGTCACACTAATGACAATAAACAAACTAAGCTTACATGAATGATGAAATACCTAATTATAAGGTGGCCCATCATGAGCTAAAACCATCATATCTGTAACCCCACAATACCTAATTACAACCCAACATTGACAACTACAAAAACCAATGAGATTACAAATCATACCTTTTATAATATCCAAAATATACACAGACAAAAACTAATACATCGAAAATCAGTATAAGGATTAATTTGTGGTTCTCTAGCAACTTAGCTTTTCTAAGGAATATCTTGCATCACCCAAAAAAAAATCTGATCCAGTTGCAAATAAAATCAATGTCACATTTTCTTTATTCATGTTGACAAAACAAATGTTATCAATCGAAAGGAAACATATGGTTTATTATTTGAACTTATAAAAGACTCAAAAGATAAATAAAAATTATCTTTCTTTAAGTTATCCATAACAAATGAATCGTTCTTCTATAATATACACAACTTAATCGATATTTATATCCCATTTAAACTTTTCTCTAATACCGGATTGGGCGTAATTGTGCGATGCATCACCTGTTGTGGTGCACCACCATGCGTCGTCCTTCACTAAGTGTCGCACACCACCTAACTAAGTTCACCTCTTTTGTTTTAGTATGTGAAGGGTATATTGTAATGTAAATGGAGTCATGAGATTCAATCGAACTTTTTCGGGCAATTCCTTTTATATGCTTAATTAGGTGATCACCATTACACGCCTTCGTCTATTATGTGACCATTACACCCAACTTAATATCGCAAAATATTGTATCAACAAGATTTATATGTGATGTATTAAAATTAAACCTTGTTCTTTGGTACAACAGACCAATTTGAAAATATTATTTTGTGCTTATCAACTTTTCATCATATAATGAAGAGGTTGTTCTGCTCGTACCCTTTACTAAAATACATGTAATACCCTCTAATATCAACGATACTGGTACCCCTTACTAAAATACATGTAATACCCTCTAATATCCAGGTTACTGACAAGACAAGACTATTTTTTTTTTTTTTTTTTTCCTCGTATCTTTTGACTATTACTAATTTTGACTTGTCAAAATTTATAGTTTTTGTTCTATAATTTTTTCGTCAGTTTTATGCACTTTATTAACAGAACAAAATAGTCTTTTATGATTCGTATCTTTTATGTTTTACTCTTTTTGACTTATCAAACTTTACATTTTTTATTTTGTTTTTATTTATTTAACAGTTTTATATCAAAAAAAAAAAAAAAAAAAAAAAAAAAAAAAAAAAAAAAAAAAAAAAGTTAGAGGGAGTATTACTTGTATTTTAAGGGTACTAACCATAGTTGTTAAGATCCTGATCCTGATCTTACGATTTTACGATTCTAAGAAGCAAAAACGATCCGGATCCTACGTAGGATCTTAACAAGCTTAAGATTTTATAGGATCCCGATCTTGACCATAGGATCTTAAGATCTACTCCGATCCGATCCTACTTTTTTCGAACCGCAAACTAAAAAACTACAAATTTATAGTTTATGTTTTTATATAATTTAAAAAATAACATGTGATTCTTCTTAAACATTCCATATTCATAATTTAGAACAGCATTTTCATAAAATATTATTATAATTTCATGTTTATAATATATAATAATTTGTAGATTTGAATAATATTACAAAGATCATTAAAAAATAGTATTATATTAGGATCTTAGGATCTGATCTGATCTTACGATCACGATCTTGCAAAGACGAAAACGATCCTAGATTAGATATATGTTGAAAAACGTTGGTACTAACTAATTTAATCCGATAATTAAGAAAAAAAGAAAATGAAAAACATTATAAAAAACTATAAACTAGGTGGAGTCACGTATGATACAACTATATCTCTCTATACAACTACACATACATACACATTCCCACGTGTGTATCTATAAATAACAAAACAAAACCTGTTAATCATCATCATCGTTTCTTCACCAACAATTAAAAAAAAAAAAAAAAAAAGTTAGGTATCAAAACATTAAATCATCAGCTCTGGAGCCTCCTTCTGTGGCTACCTTAGGGTTATGCCGTTTAACCTACCTACGGTATATTTATTTTTTTCATTTCATTATTTTTATCAATTGGATTATGTTGTTTTGATTAGTTGATGTTAGATCTGGATTCAATTTGTTTAGATCTAGTGTTTTTAGGGTTTATTGGATGAATTTGTATGTCAATTAATGAATTAGATTAGTATAATTATGTTAGGTGTATTGGTTAATTGATGTATAATGCTATACATGATGATTAGTTTTTACGCGTTTATTAGTTTAAGATTTGTAAAATGTTTCGAATTGATGAATTTTCTACGACTAATTAGGTTACTTGATAACATCAATTATACGCGTTGATTAGGTTAAGATAAGATTTGAAAAATGTTTTGAATTGGCCGGACTAAGTAGGTTACTTGATAACATCAATTTTACTGGGTTGTATTGTGTGTTGTTTTAGGTTCATTTCTCGTTAATTTTGTTACGTGAATTGTTGATGTTCTAATTAGAATGATGTAAAATGACGATTTGTGATTATGATTACGATGAGGGTAGCAGATGTTTAGGATGATTCGTATGGTATTAATGTTGAATTTTGGTTTTGATTCACTAAATGTCTAAATCACATGACTTTCTATAAATAGCATTGATGTCTTTACCCTTTACCTTTCCATATTAGTTACTATTGTTTACTAATGGAAATATATCATATCATATATGGTATATGAGATCTTGAGATTATATTGTGTTATTTATAGATAGATTTGCTTGAACAATATTGGAAATCCCGGATTTTGTTATTTTTGATTTATATATTTAGTATGATTATCCTCTTAATTTAGGATAGCTTTAAGGTGGTTTATATGGAAATAATAATTCTTTACCAAGGGTTCAATTAGGCTTAGTTATCTAGAATCTTGTTCCTTAGCCCTATTTATAGTGGTGTTTTGCAACTCAATCCATTCCGCTGTCAATATAAAGCGATTTGACTATGCTTATGAGCCTGATTCTTATTGCTGATCCTTATGGAGTGTAGGTCTTATGTTCATTTTCTTTTCATAATACTTTTATCTTGTCACCAACTGGCTGACTTTATGTCCGTTTAGGTTAATTTAGCTTGTTACACGTTGTTAGTTTAAGCATGGATTTATTAAGGACTTTATAAAGTGATATTATGTATGTATCGGGGAAAGATTTATCACAAATCATATGGAAGTATAGTTGTTTGCAGCCTCGTGTATTGCGTGACCTTAAACATTTTAACTAATATCTTGATGGCTATACCGGAGATTTTATGGCAGCTTTAGATAAAATTTGATATTTTTGAAAAAGATTACGTAACAGTTCCATACAATAAACAATTTCGGTAGTTTGTATTTGGACCTTGCCAATTCTGGTTAGAGAATTTATTTTGTTTAAAACCTCTATTAACTGTTTGGCATGGTGAAAATTAATATACCGGAGATATGTCATTAACTGTTTTGCATGATGAAAATTATCATATCTGAGTTATGTCATTAACTGTTTGGCATGATCATAGTTAACATACCTGAGATTTAGAAGCTGAAGTTTAACTACAAAGATTGCCAAATGTTATCGATTTTTCACTTTGTTTCGGCATTCAACCTGCATGTTTGTTTGTTTGTTTCATTGTTTGACATTTTTTGTTGTGGACTTACGTGAAATCAATAGAGAAAGAAAACGGAAAACTAGTATGACATTTGTCCACAACACAATTTTCTTGTTTTTGTATTGATAGCTGTCATAGAAATCATCATTATAAACTGTCCATGTCAGATGTATGTCAGGAACCGGTCAACTTATTTCTTTCTATATGGATTTGTATGATTGGATAGTTTTTTTTTTTTTTTTAATCATTAGAGTTGTCTATCTGTCAACATTGATTGCTTAACCGAGATTATTATTTTTTCCAGTTTGGAAAAGTATTAATTCCCTCTGAGACATGGAGCAAGCGTGCCCCCGGTCAAATTGTTTCCAGAATCAGGGTTTCTCATTCTACAAAGTGCTCGATTGGCGTTCACTCATCCCCAGACGTTTTCTTCTTGTTTCCTTTGTCAACTGTACTTAGTGAGCATCCTGTATACGAGCGGTTAAGCGGGACTAATGCAAGTTTTTTATAAAATAGGTGTTGGATCTTTAGTGAACATTGACGATTAAACTGATTTACTTTTTGAGAAAGATCTATATTGGGATTTAATTACGTAAATAAGAAGTGTTTTCATGTTTGTGTTGATGTCATTTCCTACTGACGCCAGTTCACAGCCGATACAATAGTCACTTCAAAGTTTTCTTGAACATCTGCTGAGGTATATTACTTAAGTGTACTTATTTCAGTTATCTTTCCATCTCTTTATGGTGATCCTTACAATCATCTATCGTTTCATAATGCAGGGCTGAACTTTGCTTGTAAATGATGAATTTTGCATACACTATAAATTACAGTATGAGATTATGTTTCTAGCAATACATTTCTCTGATGGGTACCGATTAAATTTACTAAAAATATTGGCAGAAGATTTTGCAACACCATACTTAGGGTAAAGGAATAATCATCCCGAGTTTGAGGTAGCATCCGGAGGCTTTTTTTTTACAACAATTTTCTGCTCATATAATCGTCAAAGATGCCCTGCAATTCTCAGTTCTCTTTGCATTGTATACCTTGTCAATGTCTGGGTGTCATTGATCTGGTGTTCAGTATAAATAAGGCTGCGAAGCCCATCCATCAGAAGGGTACTGATCTTTTGCATATGCGTCAAGAAAGTTGAGGGTGGATTCAGCTACTCAAGCAGGCTGATAGTTTATTTTTTTATCTAGTTGTTATTGTTTTCTAGAGGTTAAGTCCGTTATTTCATCTTCTACGTGTGTGTCTCTTCTTCGTAAATAAGGTGCTACAAGCAGTTGCATATCGAAAAATGGAAAGGTGAGCTTATACTTATTTGTGATTTAGTCTGTAAATGATGTGAAGTCACTACTAAGGCGTTTGGTATGTACATCTGCAGGTACAAGATAATTAAGGAAGTTGGTAATGGAAGTTTTGGTGTTGTTTGGCGAGCATTAAATAAGCAGAATGGTGAAGTGGTAAAATCTCTCATCTCAGTATATCAGTATAGTTTTTTTGAACAAACCCTTCCACATAAAAAGAACTTGTCAAATGTACTAAATGATTGCATTCCTTAAAGTTGATCTATTGTTTTATAGGTTGCGATTAAGAAAATGAAGAGGAAGTATTATTCATGGGAAGAATGCATAAATTTGAGAGAAGTCAAGGTAACCCTTGCTTTCTTATGGCACTTTTCAACATGCTTTCTTATGCTACTTTTTAACATTGTCTCAAATGTAAATTTTAAAATTAACCATGTTAATTTTCCAGTCACTGCGTAAGATGAATCATCCAAATGTTGTGAAGCTCAAGGAAGTCATCAGGGAAAATGACATTTTATACTTCGTATTTGAGTATATGGAATGCAGTCTCTACCAACTTATGAAAGATAGAGTGAAGCTTTTCTTGGAAAGTGAAATTAGAAACTGGTGCTTTCAAGTGTTCCAAGGTCTTGCATACATGCATCAGCGTGGTTACTTCCATCGTGACCTTAAGCCTGGTAATTTTCTAACAAAATATAGTTTATGATGCTACTGGAACACAATACGATTTCTAGCTTGTGATTTGTAGAATTCGTATAGTCATGGTTTAAAAAAGCGGTCTGAGGCGGATTTTTCTTTTATTTTTGGCGGACTGGCAGAATTGGCGGGAAAAAATTGGAGCCAATTATCTATTTTTGGCGGGCAAATATTGGAGCCAATTATCTATTTTTCAGTCTATAAATCCTGACCTAAATCAGTCAATACATCGCAATTAATATCTGCCCTCTTCTGATCTAATAATATTCCATCTTCTGATCTAATATTTTTCAGTCTATAAATCTGATTGATTATGAACTTTATTTGATGTTTAGTTTTTTTTTATAAGATATATAATTTCTATATATTTTTTTAATTTCGCCTCTTTATGCCTCGGTTCGCCTCGAGGCTTACGCCTCTTGAGGCGAAGGGAAAACACCTCGAGGCTTGTTTCCGTACTTTTAAACCTTGCGTATAGTTATGCATGACCATGTGTAGTAGGAAAATATGTGCAACTTTGGTAGTGGACAAAACATAATTTTCTATGGAGAAACACCAAGCAACACTAGTACGGTCCCTTAAACAATCTTTCTCAGTGACACAAACTTAAGACATACTTCTATACAGAATACGGTCTCTATGCGAACCCTCGTGTATGTCTTGATGTCCTTATTTGTGACTGACATACAATTGTAACTCAATAGTGTCTGTAAAATCTTAACTTGTTGCATTGTTGCTTTTAGTATGTTTGTTATGCTGAATGCTTGCGTTTTTTGTTCGATAATGCAGAGAACTTTCTTGTTACCAAGGATGTAATAAAAATAGCTGATTTTGGTCTTGCTCGTGAGATCGTTTCCCAACCACCATACACCGAGTATGTTTCAACACGCTGGTGAGTGATTATCTCCTTATCCTATGGATCTTAATATTGGACTCCGGCGCTTTCTACTTTTTTGTCCGTATCTTCCCCATCAAAGCTCCCAGCTTATCTATTTTATAAATGTGGATATTGTAGGTATCGTGCTCCTGAGGTTCTTCTCCAGTCACCAACATATGGTTCTGCAGTTGGTGAGTGGTTAACTCAAACATGCTAATTTTTTTGGATGTGTTTATGCAACCTCACATGGGTCTTTAACCTTTTTATAATTCTCCAATCACAGATATGTGGGCAATGGGAGCAATAATGGCTGAATTGTTTACTCTTCGACCACTTTTTCCAGGTTCAAGGTGGGTCTTCAGCTCTTTTTTAAATATATTCTGCATCATTGTTTTTTCTATTACAATAATATCCATGTCTTAGATTTTCCCTAGTGGTTTTGACTGATACCTTGTACATGAAGAAATGGTTGATCATATAATACTTGTATTTGTATTTTGTCGACATTTCATTTCACCTTATCCTTAGAACTACCAAATACAAAGACACTAACAAAAGGCCAAAAGGGACATTATGTTCTAAAAAACCAATGCCCTTTGTTTGATTTGGTTGATGTCTACTAGACTGAGAGTTGCTATAGAAATTTCAGGAGTCATGAACTGAATTATGCCAGTTTTTTGCTTAAACGTTTTTATAATTTGATATCTGTAATGAGTTCAAAGGGTAACGCCACAACATGTTAGCAGTTTGATAGTGCATAGAAGCCAAATATTTTCAAATTAAGCATGATTGCTTTCTTGAGCCATTTAGGTTAGGGTCTAATAAAATGAGCAACTATCTATGTGACAAGCTACTAATATGTTCTGGATCACTGGACCTTTTATACACGGGGACTGTAAGCTGGGTTCTGGTTTGTTAATATAATTGTATAGTATGCTTTATAAATCTAATAATGCTGCAACTAAATTTTTGCTTCTCTCTTTGTATCTGCAGTGAAGCAGATGAGATTTATAAAATTTGCAGTGTGATAGGCAGTCCAACAAAAAGCTCATGGGCTGAGGGACTTGAGCTTGCACGTGGTATCAATTATCAGTTTCCAGAGGTTGGCTTCTCTTTGTCATCATGATTATTTCTTATCAGCTGAATGGAATTGTCGATTTCTATTTGTTTTCGAGATTATATCTGTGATAATTGAAGTATCTGTAAACTATGATTTTGTGGCACTAAGATTGTCCATGTTCATTCATGTTGTGACTGACCACTAGTTTTGTGATATATAACTTTTCAGCTTGCTGGCGTTAAGCTTTCTGCACTGGTACCATCTGCAAGCAAGGATGCCGTCAATCTAATTGCAGTAAGCATTGTTTCCGTTATTTACCACCACATCAAATTTTCACCTACAACTTGTATTGGGAACTAAGAGTTAATGATATTTGTCCTGCTATGTAGTTACTTTGTTCGTGGGATCCGTTTAAGAGGCCAACAGCATCTGAAGTTCTTCAGCATCCTTTCTTCCAGGTAGGAACGCTAAAAATATAATGCTCGTATCTATTCTTTATTCTCAGGAATGGGTAGATTATTATGTTCTTTTGCAATTCTGCAGAGTTGCTACTATGTTCCACCTTCTCTTCGCCCTAAATTTACTGTTGCGAGCCCTAAATCTACCATTGCTAGGACGCCTCCACCTGGTTTGTTGATTCCCTTGACACTTAATATTATAATGCTCTGCTGAATGATGAAGTAATTTATTAAGATCTTGCAGCTGGAATAAGCGGGAGGAAGGTTGTGGAGCAGAAAGGTGCCAAGAAGCTACCCGGGACTTTGCCTAACTCAAAGCCAGCTGGCACCATTATTACATCTGCCAAAATGCATTCATCACTAAATTCAGGTATATATTTTCATATGGATATTGTCTTTCTCTAGATAATTAAGATTTAGTTGCTCTTTGTCTTTCTAAACTTTCTGCTTGAAATTTGTTACAGGTGTTCAACGTAGATTGGAAATGAATCGACAGGTGTGTGGGATTTTAGCATCTACTACCCGAGTATATATTTTATGTTGGTATTTTGTGGATTATAACATTTTGTCCCTTGGTTTCAGGATGGAGCAAATGACAAGACAAATAAGAATGCTGCCAGGCAACCAAAATACCAACCACCCATCAAAAACAGTCCAAGTAAGACATTTATTGATCAATGTGTCACTTGTTCTAAGCCTTAGATTATTTATAGAAATGATATACCATCATATTTATCATGTTTACACACTGAACATGTGCCTTACTAAAAAAAGTATCATGTTTACACACCAAGTAGTTGCAAAGAAGTTCGAAACTTTTGGAACAAAAGTGTGTTCGGTTAAACCCTATTTCAGCCATGCCAAAATACATTCTTTGACCAAACAGAACCCCACTCATTTTGGGACTTTTACATAAAAAAGTATTCATGTAATAATTTTTTGACTGGTAACTTGTCAGGAGGAATGTACATGGGGAAGGGGAGAGGCGTTGGTGACACAACTGAAAAGTTGGGAAATATGACACTTAGCACAGGAAGAGTTGGTGCACCCAAGCAGGTGCATCCTCCACTACAAATGAAAGCCGGGGTGGCAAATACTAGATCCGACTTGTATAATGGAAGATCTCAAGGATATAGCAGTAAGGTGGCCGGATGACCACATTATACCCTATGGTTCTACGAAAATGTGTGCTTTTGTAAGAAAAGCCGTCTTCTAGTGTGAGTATGTTACATGGTCTGATCTTAAACCATATGGTGGGGGGAGGGTCTAGTAATAAGTGTTTTGGGTATACTGTTTAACGGTGTTTGTCTGTCTTGTTGGTCCTATATTACTTTGTTTCTTACATTGTGTGGGAACTTTCTTATACTGTGTGTTTGACTAACAACTTCAGTATTTTATACATGAAATGACACGGAACGTTTAGTTGATTCTTGTACAAAAGCAATTATTATCAGTTATAGTGATATGACCGTCGAAAACGCTGTCCTAAGTTAAATACTGCCTGAAAATGATCGATCTGGAATTATGTTAATTTTATTAGAATTGGTGACTAGAGGAAACCGCCCGCAAAAGTGGTCTGGTGGTTGGTGTTTACACTGTTTTGGAGTTTTTTTTTTAGTAAAGAAAAATAAAGTAATAAGAATTAAACATTTTCGGGCCATTTTTAAGAGGAAATACTTTATTTTAAAAATCAATTAAATTATACTATTTTTCACTCATTTTCATTTTCTTTTCCTTATTAAGTGAGACTCAAGAACACAACTTTTTCTATTTCTTTTCATTTTCTTTCCTTTTCTTCTTTAATTGAGACTCGAGAACACAGTTTAGTGTTTAAAATTTACTCTCTATCCCAAAATAAATTACAGATTTGACTTTTTGAAGTCTTACTTTTTCAACTTTGACCTTAAATATTTTTGTTTGTGTTATATAATACTTGATGAAAATTCTAACAATGTAAACACATTTAAAACCTAATCTATTCATATATTTTGCATCAAGAATTATATAATACGCAAAAAATAGTTAAGATCAAAGTTGAAAAAGAAAGACTTCAAAGATCAAAACTTGACATTTATTTTTAGACGGAGTTAGTACTAGTTATACATGCAAATGGTGGAAACGGTTACGTGGTTACCTTAGGATGTGTACGTCCGAGTCAAAGACTTGCTCCCTTTGGGTATCTGTTTACCTGTTTTGCTAACCAGAGGAACTTTCCAAGCATATTCACCCCGCATTCATTGCTCATGAAGAAACAGGAATATGTGTACTGAATTGTTGAGAAAAGTGACACCGGACTTAAGCAAACCCACTATTAAATATGAAATGTAATAAAAGATGACACACGGATATAACGTGGAAAACCCCAAATAGGGTAAAAACGACGAGCAAGGAAATATACGTTTTACTATGATGAAAAATAGGAGTTACACCTTCTCTTTAACTACAAGGATAAACACTTATATCTCTTGTATTAGGAGATATTACAAACTCTCTATTGTTAACTCACAAATAATAGGAGAAAGAAAGAAACCAAGAACACTTTGTGTTTCGTTGGAATGGGATGAAGAAATGAAGCATGCATCATTGCCTTTTATAGGCATTTCATCTTGGCACTTGCATTGAAGCTTGCATTACCAACTTGTCCATGAGATAAGATTCTCATATCTTATATCTCAGATACAATAACCAACTTGATCTTCCAACTTGCAAAAAGATTCCATATCAGATACATTGAATCTCATTCCCAACAATCTCCCACTTGAAGATTCGATTGAAACCCAATCAATCTTCACACCGTTATCCTTCCTTGCACTTTCATGTTACTTACGTTTCCGCTAGGCCGCATAAGGATCGGCACCATATGAACTTGTCACAGTTGATTGCTTTTGTCAGATAATCTGCCACGTTATCATCAGTATGAATTTTCTGCATATCTACGGTTCCTTCTTCCACTTTCTCATGAACGAAGTGATACTGAACTAGTATATGCTTTGTCTTTGAATGAAATGTTGGATTCCTTGCAAGATACAAGGCACTCTGGTTGTCACAAAATAGAGTAATTTTCCCTTGTTCGTGCCCGAGCTCTTCCAACAACATCTTCAACCATACTGCTTCTTTGCTGGCTTGAGCAACTGCAACATATTCTACTTCTGTTGTTGACATGGCCACAACTGACTGCAGTTTTGAAACCCAGCTTACTGTTCCGCCAGAAAGTGTAAACACATACACGGTGGTTGATTTACTTCCGTCAAGATCACCTGCGTAATCAGAATCAACATATCCCTTGACAGTTAAGTCTGATTCCCCAAAACATAATGCAACATCTGAGGTTCCTTTAATGTATCTAAGGATCCTCTTCACAGCTTCCCATTGCTCTCTACCAGGTTCCGCCATGTACCGACTCACTACTCCCACTGCATGTGCAATGTCTGGTCTTGTACAAATCATCGCGAACATTAAACTTCCCACTGCTGATGCATACGGTACTCGAGACATTTCCATCCTCTCTTCTTCATTGCTAGGACTCATCTTGGAGGATAACTTGACATTAGTAGGAAACGGGGTTGATATTGGCTTACAATCTTGCATATTGAACCTTTGCAAGATTTTCTTCACATAACTTTTCTGTGAAAGCCAAATTTTCCTACTAACTCTATCTCGGTGAATTTGCATCCCTAGAATCTTGTTTGCGGGTCCAAGGTCTTTCATCTCGAATTCCCTAGCGAGCTGTGCCTTTAGTTTACTGATACGATCTTTGTTGGGGCCTGCAACCAACATGTCGTCAACATATAACAGCAAGATGACAAAATCATTGTCTCCAAACCTCTTGTAATATGCACAAGGGTCTGCGTGTAGTCTGTTATATCCAAGGCCAATGATGAAAGAATCAAATCTCTTGTACCAACACCGCGGCGCCTGCTTTAAACCGTACAGAGATTTGTTTAACCTGCAAACCAAGTTCTCTTTTCCTTTTTGTTTAAAACCTTCTGGTTGGAGCATGTAAATTTCTTCCTCAAGATTTCCATGAAGAAATGCAGTTTTCACATCTAGCTGCTCTAGATGTAAATCATACGTAGCACACATTGCCAGAACCACTCGAACAGTTGTCATTCGAACCACAGGGGAAAATATTTCGTTGAAGTCGACTCCCTTTTTCTGAGCATATCCTTTGACTACCAATCTTGTACGATACCTCTCCACCTGGTCATCACCGTTCCTCTTGATCTTATACACCCATTTGTTTCCAATGGGTTTTCTGCCTTCTGGTAGTGGCATCAGTTCCCACGTTTTATTCTTATGAAGAGGTTCAATTTCTTCTTGCATTACTGCCATCCAGAACGACGCATCTGGACCATTCAGTGCTTCTTGAAGAGTTGATGGCTCTCCTTCTTCTGTAAGAAGATAGTATGCAACGTTGCCCTCCATAACATAATCTGAGTGCCACACCAGACGTTTTCTTTCACGATTAAGAGTACGAGTCATTGGAAATTGAGACTCGGTTGTCTCATTCACCTCGTGCTGTGGTACGGCTTCAAAAGAATCACTCGACTGAAATTGCTTTTCCACCTGTATTGATGTAGTTTCTCTTGTAGTGCTATCACCTTCTTCATTTTCTTGAATTTTGTCTTCCATAAAGACAACATCTCTGTTGACGACTACTTTGTGGGCAGTGGGGTCCCACAAGCGATACCCCTTTACTCCGTCAGCATACCCCAAGAACAAACATTTTCTGGATTTTGGATCCAGCTTTGTAGTTTCTTGAGAATTGTACATCACGTACACAGGACTTCAAAATATATGAAGGTCTGAATAGTTGAATGGTTTTCCCGTCCACATCTCCATCGGTGTCTTCAACTCAACTGCAGTTGAAGGTGACCAGTTTATTACATAACAGGCGGTATTGACTGATTTTGCCCAGAACGATTTTTCCAAGCTTGCAGTTGCTAACATTGCTCTTGCTCTTTCTAACAAGGTTCTGTTCATCCGCTCTGCCACTCCATTTTGTTGAGGAGTGTATGCTGTAGTGAACTGCCTTTTGATTCCTTCTTGCCTGCAAAAGGTATCAAATTCATTACTAGTGTATTCGCCTCCATTATCTGTCCTCAAACACTTGATCTTCTTTCCAGAATCAATTTCAACCCGCGCTTTGTAAACCTTGAAAACTTCAAACACATCAAACTTCTTCTTGATTGGGTACACCCAACATCTCCTGGAATAGTCATCAATGAAGGATACAAAATACTTTGCTCCTCCCAGGGATAGAACCGGTGCCTGCCATACATCAGAGTGAACCAATTCTAGAACAGAGACACTTCTAGAATTTGATGTCTTGAATTTTAGGCGATGTTGCTTGCTGATAACACAATGCTCACAGAAAGGTAAAGAAACCTTTGTGAGGCCAGGAATTAACTTCCTTTCCACAAGAATCTTCATTCCTTGTTCCGACATATGTCCAAGCTTCTGATGCCATGTTATTGCAACTCTATGACTTGGACTATGTGAAGCAACAGATGCTTCCGCCTCCTCCATTATCTCTCCCTTCAGTTGGTATAAGTTCGCAGCCACCTTTTCACCTTTCATAAGTACAAGCGCGCCTTTTATAACTTTCATGATCTTGTTTTGTATTTCAACCTTACAACCAAGATCATCCAATTGTCCTAGAGACAATAGATTCTTTTTCAGGCCCTCCACGTGTCGCACATCCCGAATAGTACGAACTGTACCATCATGCACCTTCACCATGATATTTCCAATTCCAATGATCCTTAGTTTATGATCATTGCAACTGTACACAGATCCGCCTCCAGAGATAGGTTTATATTGATGAAACCATTCTCTTCTTGCGGTCATATGAAAAGTAGCTCCAGTATCGAACAGCCATACATCTGCAAATCTTTTCCTGCCATCATTTGCAACCGCTGCTTCACAACACAGAGCGTTACCATCTTCTGAAGTGCTAGCGAAATTTCCTTGAGGATTAGAGGTATTTAAACCCCGACAATCTTTCTTAAAGTGACCCGGCTTGCTACATTTGTAGCATTTAAAATTCTTCTTCCTTCCTGTTTTAGATTTACCATGATTGTGACTCCCACTGGAGCCAGGTTCCATTGACCTCCCTCTCGTCACCACCAAAGCCTCCACCTGTCTTGAATTGGTCTGTCTGTCCTCCCTATTGTTGCGCCTATTTTCTTCTTCCAGAATGGCGGCTGCAACATCATCGAAGACTAGATAGTCTGAAAGAACATTACTGGTTAAGTTGATGATAAGTTGGTCATATGAGTCAGGTAAACTTTGAAGTAGAATTTCAGCACGTTCTTGTGGCTCTATTTTACAACTTAAAGACGTGAGCTGAGAAAATAGAGTATTCAGGTTATTAACGTGCTCAGTCACTGAAGTAGATTCCGTCATGTGAAGAGCATAAAGTTTCCTCTTGAGAAATATTTTATTGTGGAGCGATCTTGCCTCGTACAATTGAGCAAGATGATCCCAGATCTCCTTTGCACTTTTCTTCTCCTCTATGCTTGACAAAACTCCATCTGCTAATGCCAGATGAAGATTTGCAATAGCATTTCCGTCCATCTCGTCCCATTTACTGTCATCCGTGACCTCAGCTGGCCTTTCGTCAATGGCCGCTAAATATTTATCCTTTCTAAGGATAGCCTTCATCTTTAATTTCCACAACGAGAAATTATTCCCATTGAATTTTTCGATTTCAAATTTTGCCGCCATTGCTACAATCACAATCTACTTTTCGACAAAACTATTATTTGTTAATAATAGTAATGAACATCTTTTGAGTGAGTATAATCTTACTTATCTTTTGATGTGGAGGGTCCACTTATTAGTGGCAACCACAGAGCATACGATAAATAATTATACATACACCCAACCTTAGCTCTTGATACCACTTGTTGAGAAAAGTGACACCGGACTGAAGCAAACCCACTACTAAAATATGAAATGTAATAAAAGATGACACACGGGTATAACTGATGAACTCAAATAAGTACATTTTATTATCATCATTTATCCTGTTTATTTGACTTGTTTTATTATATTATATATGAGAATCGATACATTAATGTTTACTTTAGTAATTCTCAGGTAAAAACAAGCATTATGTGAAACTTGGCGATTTTGGATTAATTATGGAGCAAAACAAGCAAGATGTCAAAAGCCTACTGAAATCCAGAAGATCAAGCTCGTTCTACTCCAGATACGCCGCAATATACTTCTAACATACGGCGTATCACTATCAAGATTTCACAAGTTACAATCCAAGTACATGCGCCGCATACAAAGATCAAGATACGCCGCATCTGAAGACGGTGTACGAATATTCCTGAATATATTAATCTTGGACCCCACGCGAAGTTAAGTCAATGCGCCGCATCTAACAACTCTATGCGCCGCATCTATCCCTCAGACAGAAACTATAAATACCCCAAGGCCAGACGAATTAGAAAGTTTTTACAGAGCTTAGTCGAAGACAGAAGAACCCTAGAGCCGAATTCAGACGACCAAGCAGCACAAGACACACCTAAACGAAGATACAAGAGCTGTAAGAAGGTCCTGCATGTATTCAATTCATTAAGTAGTTTTGTTTTATTGTTTTAGTACACTTTAATTCATCAGGATTGATGGGCTTGTGTCATGTGACTACGGAAGATCATGCACTCCTCTTAATATTGCTTTCCCATTAATTAAAGTTTATATGTTGATGTCTTTGGTGACTTTTATTAGTGCATTGATAACCTCTGTGTCTAGCTGAGTCTTGCTTGGGTCGCCATGCCCCTTCCTCGCTTATCTATTCTAGCGTATACGAGACGTGGGCATCACAAATGCCCAATACTCTAGAAAAGTAGGATAGACATAAGTAATCATTAAGGGTTTACTCGCCGATAAGATTAGAGCCAACGAGAAAGGTTTAATTATATACACTTCATATAAAACTAGCAATAAAACAAGTGACAAGCTACTTAATTATCAGGACAGGTCTTCTTATTGTCTCAAGTATTGATATGTGTCTAAATACACATATATTTTACATTGTTTAAACCTACAAAAACGACCAAAAGCACACAAATAACCACATAAATGTTACAAATATCATTGAAATGTGTTTTTGTGTATTTCAAATGCAAAAGGATTGAAAACAATTGAAAAACAATAAAGTTTGCAAAAATGGCAAGTCTAGTCCCTCGAGTTTAAAAAATGGCAAAAATAGTCCTTGGAAGTTTAAAATGGAAAATAATCAATTTTGGTCCTTGTACTATTGAAACTTGGCAAGTCTTACCCTTGGAGATGATATTTCATAAATTACAGCAATGGTCCCTGGATTTTCAGAAGTTACATGATTGGTCCCTAAATTTAACTTAAATCCATTTCCAATCCTAAAACTAAAACCCAACCATAAATAAATAAACAACCTAACCCATTAAACCCTTAAATACCCAATCCAATAATAAACCCAAAAACCACTTCCCTGGCCCAACACCACCTAGACCAAACTAACACCCCATTATTTATATACCAGGTCAAACCACCCGGTCAAACCCACCCTTTTTCCCCCAAAACCACCTCCACCTCTGCACATCCATTACCACCTGGTTTTGCCACCACTTGGCTACCAGCTCATCACCCACTCTCCCTACCCTGTCTCCTCCACCTCCACAACAAACCAAGCATCATTAATTGCTTGTAAACCCCAACACTCAACCTGAAAATATCTCCATGACTTTTTTGGCGCCAATTTGCATTTCGATGGCTAGGATGAAATCAGAGGATCCAATGGCCTATAACTAAAGTGGGAAAGAAACAGAGGACCACTTGGATCCCTCAAAGTCATTATTTAAGAAGAAAGAAGCAAGGAGAAGAGGAGTAGTTAGTTTTAGATAAATTTAGTTTAGTTAAATGTCAAATTAGTGTAATGTTGTTTTCTAGTTGTTAATTTTAATTAAAAAAGCTTGTAATCAGTTTTATTAGTGTAATAATAACTCTTTATTACCTTAAATTCCATCCTTGTTCATTTAATTCATAATTAGCAAATTTAGTTGAAATTGACAATTTCAATTGAATCTTGTTAATTGTTGTTGTAACTGTTTTATTAAATTTATTTAAGCTCAATTTTAAGTTTGTAAAAGGTTAAATATCCTAAAAACCAGTTTAGTATTATATTTCAAAAATACTTAATAATTCAAGAAAAGAGAAAATAATAAAAAAAAAAATCAGTGAATTACAAGATACAAGCAAGGAATATGGATGACTTTGGATTACAAATGGTTCAGAAGCTCTTGGGAGCAATTAAGATGTGAATTGAGTCCTTGGTTCTATGTTTTCAGCTTGGAACACTTGTAAGCAAATTTTCATATCTGCATATTGACTGTTCATCAGCTTATTCTGTTGCTTATTTTTTATTTTAGCTTAAGTGTGTTTGTTATAGCTTATTTAGATCAGTCATAACTTAATTTCTAGGTCTTACATGCTTTAGCTTAGTTTTAATTCAAAACTGTCTTAGATTACCATAACCTGCAAATTTAAGTTCTTATTGTTCTGTACTAGTTTTTATTATTCAAATAGCTTTAGAAATAGTTTAGTAACCTGTTTTGATCCTTAGATTGGTAGGTTTAGGCTGCAATCACAAAAACTTAGTTAAACTGCTCATTGTAGGGGTGTTTGGTTTAGGTAGTCAACTGGGTCAAACTTGTGTGTTACTGTACCATTACCACTTGACCAGCTTTGAACCAGCTTATATTAGCCATAATAAGCTGTTTTGAAGATCTAGTAAGCCTAATAGATAGAAAACCAAGTTTTTTAGTGCCTATGTTAATTTCAAGTTGTCAAAAGTCCAATTAAGCCATAAGCTGCCACAAGCCATTTTGACCCTTATTTTTGGCTTCTCTGGACTCCTTTAGATCATCTTAGTGATTACCAAAACCCCTGTGCACTTGTGCAAACCTCTGCATAACACAATACCAAAACAGTCCAACATTCTCAGTTTTTTTTTTAGTTTTCATAGATCTTGAGTGATTTTTAATTCACTCATTACAAGGCCTCACAAGCTAATTTTTTGGAAAATTAAACTTACCCAGCTTGTCCCCAAGCTTGTATTTTTGTTTTGATTTTTAGCACTCATATAAGCTCTCAAATCAAGCTTGCAAAAAGGGCAATTCTGCCCTGTGCACCCTGCTGCACAGCAGCACCACCAACTGTCCCAACTTCTGTGGGTCCCACAGAGCTCCATAGTGGGTCCCACCTAGTGTTTCTTGGTCCATTGTATTCCCAACCTAGCTGGCTACACATTTCCACCAGAGTTTTGAGCTCAAGCTCTTTTGTGGGCCCCCTAGATCAGCTGAAAGTCTGTCCCATTTTATGTGTGCAAACAAGAGTTCAAGTGCTTATTTTTGTGCTTATTTGCTTATCAGTGTTACTCTCTTGTTGTTTCTTGCTTATTTCAGTCCACTTAGCTAGTTTAAACCATAATTCACCCCTGTGGACCCCACAGAAGCTTATTTCTAGCAAAAGTCAACTGTTTAGCATTTGTGTGTCCATTTTGCTTATTTTTAAGCTTAGGAAAAGTTGTTTTCACAAAAGTTCTTAGTTTTTAGGAATAAAATAGATTTGTAAAAGAAAATCCAAGAAAAGCCCACATAAAAATAAGTGATAGCTTCTATTTAAGCCATTTGGCTTATTTTCAGCTTTTTCATAAAGCACTTTTCAATTTTATATTTTTTTTATCTTTCTGTCACCTTAGAGTATTTATAAAAAAAATTTCAGATTTTTCTTTGATCATTTAGTATTTATTAGAATTTTAATTAGTTTAAATAATTATTAATTAGTAATTAATTAATAATAATTAGATAAAAAGTGTAAAAAATATATTTTCATTTTTAAAATTTGTTTTATAAAATTTTAGATTTATTTAAGTCATAATTTCATTTTTCTAGGTTTATTTCTTATTTTCTCACTTTTTAGGTTATTATTTAATAGTTAAAAATAGTTTTTAATTAATAATAATTAATTAAATAGTTGTAAAAATAATTTTAATTTTCCAATAATTTTCTTTTATTATTAGGATTGTAAAAATATAATTTTCATATCCGTAGGCCTTTTATTTATCAAATCTCGCGTTTTATTTCGTACGTTTACGTAAAATTTAAATTAAACGTACGCGTTTTTAGATTTTAGACGTTTTTAAGTATTTTGTTTTCACGTACTTGTTCTTATAGATTGTTTAAGCTATTTTCTTTTATTCCTTAGCGTAAATCACTTAAAACCCTTTTCCGTTCAATTATTACCCGATCACAGATTCGTTTTATTTCAGTTTACACACCTCGCTGGGACTTAACGACCCGGGGATACACTGTACTCCTTGGTTAGTTGTCTTCAAGTGGTTTGACTTTATTTGACCACATCCGTGGTTGATTTAAGTTGACTGTTTGAGGCCAATCAAGTATCTATTTGTGTACGTGTGTGTTAATCGCTGATTCGTGCTCATTAGTTTAGTTTTTTATTTAATCATAACCAAACCGTGTCAGTCTCTCAGGCTGAACCCCCTTGCGTTAGATTAGGTTGTATAGCTAACTTAGGATATTAAAATACTGATTAGAATAACTAGATAATATGTTCCACTCTTAGTGATCGACACTCTACTTACCATTATATTCATACTGACCGGGTACACTGCTCGTTAAGTGTGTGTGTTATTGATAAGTCGGCTAAATATAAATTTGAAACTTGAGTAGGCATTAATACTGCTAAACCGCAACGACACGCGCACCACATCAATAACGTGGAAAACCCCAAATAGGGTAAAAACTATGAGCAAGGAAAGATACGTTTTACTATGATGAAAAATAGGAGTTACACCTTCTCTTTAACTACAAGGATAAACACTTATATCTCTTGTATTAGGAGATATTACAAACTCTCTATTGTTAACTCACAAATAATAGGACAAAGAAAGAAACCAATAACACTTTGTGTTTCCTTGGAATGGGATGAAGAAATGGAGCATGCATCATTGCATTTCATCTTGACACTTGCATTGAAGCTTGCATTACCAACTTGTCAATGAGATAAGATTCTCATATCTCGTATCTCAGATACAATAACCAACTTGATCTTCCAACTTGCAAAAAGATTCCATATCAGATACATTGAATCTCATTCCCAACATGAATTTCATTCTGGAACAGTGAAAAGATCATAAACCAAGTGGCATGTAAATGCAAACCCATCTCATTTGGAGGAAGTTTCATGATACTTGAATTACAACAAATGAGTACAACTTGCTATTTATAACTTCACAGTACTCCATAAGTTAGTGCTACACAGAATTTCACATGGTGGAAATAAATGAACACGTCCTGTCGAATTTAAAATGTGCCTGTACCACGGATTATGAATATATTTTCTTTAGTAGTTTCAAAGGGTGCTTGTGCAACATATAGACACAAATGTTCTTCATTTCAGTAAAAGTAATCTCATGATAGTAGTTAAACACAATTCTAATTGCAAAGTTTAATCAGTCCCGCCGTTAGCATATGCACAAAGTGTGTGTTGTGTCTGATCCGTTACTTAATCAAGATCCCACAAGCTCTGGTGTCTCTTCATAAAGAATAAATACAACACTACAGATTGCAACTTACGAATGTTGAAAAAGCACTAAAAATTCATATTAAGTACACCGAAAAGGGAAGAGGAAGTCCCTCGTATCTTAAAGTTAAAGATGGACATTACAGCAAAAACAATAACATTAAGAGCTTCGGATGTCCAAAACTGCGCCTTACCATAAATAAAAGAATTCACCCTCCAGAACAGATAATGGTATGATTAGTGAACAAAGGTTGTATATGATGTCGAAACTTGAATGACTTGAGATTTTCCGTCATGCTCTACGTTTTTTGGTTAATATAAGATGATCTTAGACCGTTAAAGATTGTATAACTAAAGGTATTGGGTTTGTATTCTGTCCCGGTTTTGTTCCCACCATTGTTTTGCATGCACTTCTCCAAACTTTTCACGACTGCATCAAAATATAAGAAACCGAGTTATACAAAGTATCATATTTTTACACGCCAATAGGTTAAGTCGTGACAATATAAACATTATAGCATGAATACAGTAATTCTATATCACATATAGTTGTTAAAGAAAATATAAATAATTACCTGAATCTAACACGCCGAAGCTCTCTAGTGCCGTCAGTTAACTGTCTGATAGTAATATAAACGCCAGGTTCATCTTGCTCTATCCACTCTGACTCCATATCACCAGCATTGCTAACCGAAACCGAAGCCTCATCTCTAGAGGATGTTGTGGTCCTTGATGCCTCCATAGATGATACCTCACCCTTGGGCATACCAGCTCCGTAAGCACTGGGTCCTACATTGTAATGATTACCTCCTTGATCTGACGGAGGTTTGTAATAGTTCCTATTCCAATCTTTGTTAATTGATGGTGTCATCATTGGGCTTTCCCTTGCTGATCCGAGCCTTGAGTAGGAAGAATCTCTCTGTAGAATTCGGGAACGTTAAACTCATGCATTGTCTCTAAATGGCAAGTTAACAAATCAGCTTAAAAGGTACGTAATAGGTCAAATAGGCCAACATTGTCTAATTTGGATCAATCTAACCAACCTGTACACAAAGGTAAAACACTTTCGCCTTTATCATTTCAACCCATTACCAACCCGCACCACTACTTTCTATGATAATAGATATTAACAGAAAGGTAGATTACCCCATCCTCAGACTGTGAAGGCGTATTTAAAGCTTGACAGTTGAATCTTTGAACGTTATAAAGCTCCATTATTCGGTCATAGTTCTCACCCCACCACCTCTGCGCTTGCCATTTATTAAACATCTCTCGGCTTTCACATTTAAATAATTCAAAAAATGTCGGTATTCATTATAAATTTGAAGTAAATTCAGAAAATGAATAAAGTAAAGTCTTACTCGAATCGAATACGTTTAAGGTCATTTCCGCCATTAGCTAATGAAACAAAGGTGATTTGAACTCCAGGTTCAACCTGAGCCATCCATTCTTTAGGCTCGTCTTCGTCCTCTAATACCAAATGACCAGATTGTCGAGGGGGCTCATACCCTCCAGCTGAAAGATTAGGATCGTTGCTAGTGAAGTCCCAAGCAGGAGTAGAACTTGAGCTTCCGGTTTGTGTATGAGGGTAGCGTACCCCGCCTCCTGATACGGTCTCAAAGTCGGGATAACCTCCTTGGCCTTTTCTGTAGCTGCTTGGTGCTATTGGTGGCTTCCCTTTAGATGTGTTTGTAACCTTTAATACGTCTTTGATCTACACACCATAAGGCCAATCGTGAGAATAAAACTAGGAGCACTTATTTGAAGAAATTTATCTTTTTTGAACGCCGAACAAGCGAGATTTATAACATAGTATGAGAAATACAAGCTTCCGTTTAGCTTTTGCCAGCCAATAAATATATTGATGAGGATATGTCTACCATTAAGGGACACAAATAGGTTTATGTTTGCGATTTCAATTATTTTGCATACTTAATTGACATGTTAATTATTTGCTTGATTTAAAGTTCAATCTTCTAATACGAGTAAAGACCACCTCTGCCCCCACCTCAATGGCCCTGCAACCAATGTTAGGGAAGTAAATATCAATGTCCCGTAAACAAAGAAGGTGGTGTTCTTCATTTGTGCATTCTCACCTCCTATAACTAAGGTAAGCACGGGGGACATTCATATTCATTCGGTATACTCCTAGTCACCTCTGTCTTAGCAAAGAATAAAGCAAAAGTAAGATTCATTTTCACAAACCAAGTGCGTCGTCAAGCAATTGGTTGTCTCCTCCAATGTGCTAGTCCAAAAGCATTACGCTACCTTAACATTCACAAATTGTACTTGCTAGACAACAAAAATCTAGTTCAAATTAGAGGAGGTTCAGGTTCTATGAAAATTGATTTAAGGTATAAACAAACTCATGGTCAAGCATGAGGAGTTAGAAAACTTTCCTAACATGTTGAGTGAGCACAACTGAATCCTCTCATGTATATGTAGCTCCCTTAATAACCTCATCATTTACATCTAGGCAAAACTTCTAACAAGTTTCCTCCCAATGTGATGAGGAATTTGAATCCCATTATCAGAGTGAAACAGACAAATATTCAAGGGTGGTCCCAATAGAGGACACTCGTGTGTCACTTTTCCCGACATGGGTGTCAAGTCTTTTCCATAAGATATACGGAGTACTTAATACCCCCCACCCACACATCCACTTTTTTGCATGGTGTGCTTGGAATATATTTTGACCATCATTCACTCTATCAATGACACAAAATTTATTTGTTGCCCACTTGCCAGATGATTTTTTTTAGTACATTTGGGATTACTTTGCTATATTTTTATTAGAAAAAGCAGAAGAATCTTCACTTATAGACATAGTACACAAACTGTAGCTAACTAAAGATTTGGTTTTTTTTAGTATCATTACAAGATTTTGTTAAATCTTCCCTATATGAAATGAATTTAGATTGATGCATAACCTAATTGTCTGTGGCTACCCGTAATGATGACCACAACTAGACTGATTACACCACTGCCACATTATCTTTCTTTCTCTACAATAACTTCATGATTAACTTAGTGTAATAAGGAGACTAACGACATTATCAAAAACATACATCACTTAAACACAAATATACCACACAAAAACAATTTAATAAACACACACTCACACACAACAGAGGGAGAACTAGGTCGAGTTTACGACCGACTTATGCATATTTTGGGCATGACCACGACCATGACCGACTGGGCGTAATGGGTGACCTAGTGCATGACCAAAGGGTGCCCAAGTGCATGACCATGCCATAACGGCTTGTCTGCTTCCAAGTGTCAAAAAACATGTTCTATATGATGCAAATTGGTGCCTCAACACATACATTTAGAACTAAATCTAGTTTACAGATGACATTTAAAACTTACTTTACTTTTTCCTACGAATATAGTACTTTGATTACTTTGTTTTGTTATAAGATCATGATAGACACAAAAACACATTATGATCGAATATGTATTGATTTTATTACATGAAACACACAACAAGCAGAATTACAAGTTTATTAAGCATATGTTCTGAAATGGCGAAAGTAACAAAAGACACAAACCTGACTCGAAATAAACCACCCAAACTGCAAACACACTCATGAACTGGCAGTAAGCTTTATGTAAAACTTTAATGTACATAAATGAGGTACGAATAAAAAATTATAAGCTTTTCAGAATCAGTAAAATTTTAAGACCTTGAATGTTAAATTGTCTATTAGCCTGTGGTGCAGATATCATCAGCAAGTAGATGAAAGGAGGTAAATCTATAGAATGATCCAAATTCAATGCAGCAGCCTGTAAATACTGTTAGAACGCCCATTTTAACCACCACTGTTATTTTTATTTTCATATAAATTTCTTGGGCTGTTCAAACATTCATATGGTTATATCAATTTAGGGAATTCAGGTTAGTTATTGCACTTAAAATATCATTTATACCAAACTAAATGTGGAAAGCCTAAACTAGAGTAGCAGTTTCATTTCAATTTTTTAGAAAAAAAAAATTAAAAAATCAGATCCCCATATTTTGCCATTGAGAATAAAAAAGGTATGTGGGCCTACTTCTAATTATAAACAGGATACTGCAATAACTTTTATCAAAGAAAACTTGGTTAAATTAGAACTAGAGTAAATTGCAAAAATCGTCCTTGTGGTTTGGCCAAATTGCACGTTTCGTCCTTGTGTTTCAATAAGTGCAAAGATCGTCCTTATTTTGCACTGTTACGTGCACTTTTGGTCCTCCATCATTGCAAAAATCGTCCTTGTGGTTTGCCAAATTTCAATAATGGAGGACCAAAAGTGCACGTAACAGTGCAAAATAAGGACGATCTTTGCACTTAATGAACCACAAGGACGAAACGTGCAATTTGGCCAAACCACAAGAACGATTTTTGCAATTTACTCTTAGAACTAGGATTAACCCAAAAAGTAACATGGATTACAAAATTGAACCATGTCCCATTTTTAGTATCAGTAATTTCCTAAGAATTTTGACAACCACAAGCTTCAAAAATTACCATGTTTTATGTATTCAACTGTATCGCCTACCAAAAACTGAAATTTTAATGGAATTCGTAACAATCACCAGTATAAAAATCCAGTCCTCTAATAAAGAAAATGCAAGTTTTGCTCGACATACCTCGTTTTTCTTTATAACTAGAGTAAAATCGTTCAATACTACAAGAAGTCATTGCGCATTGCATTAAACGAATTTAGAGGGACCAATTACTTAAGTCGCTTTTCTATATGGTCCCCAAGTGTAATGCAAATCAATTACTTCAAATCATACAATAACTTAAGTCGCTTTACTATATGCTCGCTACCAAATTCTAACTCCAGAGGAGAGGGGACCGTGCAACGAATTTAGAAATGAAATTGAAATCAAAACTATCTATACTATATAAGAAACAAATCTCAAATAGTGTTCAAAACATCAAATATCACCCATATGCATGTATAAGTAATCTTTTTATGTGGTACCAATAAATGTCATAAGCATGGTCTGAGCAAAAACTTGTTTTGTTTAACAAACTAGGGAAAAAAGATGCAATAAAGAAGGCTTGCAAACAGAAAAAAGCAAAGAGACTACTCCTAGTAACAGACAATTAGCCACATAGGATGAGGACAATCTTTTAAACAAAGTTTTTTTTGGAGTAAATTGCAAAAATCGTCCTTGTGGTTTGGCCAAATTGCACGTTTCGTCCTTGTGGTTCATTAAGTGCAAAGATCGTCCTTATTTTGGACTGTTACGTGCACTTTTGGTCCTTCAACAGTGAAATTTGGCAAACCACAAAGACGATTTTTGCAATGATGAAGGACCAAAAGTGCACGTAACAGTGCAAAATAAGGACGATCTTTACACTTAATGAACCACAAGGACGAAACGTGCAATTTAGCCAAACCACAAGGACGATTTTTGCAATTTACTCTCAAATATGAGTAAGTTATATGAAAGTTTATTCTATATTTCTATGTATAAGCAAATGCCAATTGCCAAATGATCCTCCAAGACAGCTTATACCTAGTCATAACTGAAGTTTAATCTACATACATTGTCAACGGTGTAAAATTTTCGCTACAAACATCAGTAAAAACTCATTTGTGACCGCTCATTTTGGATTAGCGTCGAGAGGCTGATGCATCCTATTTAACTTCTTCTCATTTTGATTGAAACGAGTAGCTAAAAATAGTTATTTCGTTTGTTGTTTTACGATTAGCTTGTTTCTTTGATAATAAGTGTCCACGTTATTATTTTATTTTGTCATAAAATAAATTTTTATTATCAAATATTATTCGACGAAAAGTTTGAGAAAAGTAAAACTGCCATTTAGTTAATTTTAATTTATTTTTAAATTTAAAACTGACATATGATTAATGGTACAAAAATGTAATTTTTGAAACTGCATGTAAAATTTTAACCACCAGTCCACCATCGTGGCTTAGTGGTCAAGCACTTTAACGTTTAAACAAGATTTATCATGTTTGAACCACATGGCGATCAGTGAAAGCTAGGTTGAAAACAGTTAAAATGTATCCGGTAGAAAAAAGTCACGCAAATACTCGATTAGATCCATTATTATCTGAGTTAACGACACATAAACCCTTCAAATAAGCGAAACAAAGAAAACCACATCTATTTAACCGATTGCTTATACGGATTAAAGTATTTAACATACATATAGGGTCATTTCTAATTTCACAGATCTAAAAATACACATGCACACTCATAGTCTCTTATCAAATGTTATGTGAGTTGCTTATAAACCTAAAAGTTGTGAATTCAAGCCTCGCTGAAGTCATTTATGAAATATATCGTGAAATAAGTAGTATATGATAGTGAAAAAAAATTGTCGTTCAAAAAAAAAAATAAAAAAAATACACATATATACATAAAATAGTTAGGTGTAGGGTATGTTTGGCAAAACTAGCTGTAAGTTGTATGCTCTAAGCTGTAAGCTATAAGATGTAAGATGTAAGCTGTAAGCTGCAAAACTGTTAATATGAGCTACACTGTATCTTTTTTTTCAATAAAAGTGTTTGGTAAATTAGCTGTTAACTGTAATTATAAGCTGTTAACAAGCTCCAAATATTTTAAAAGCTTCATGAATCAGCTTTTTATTTTGGAGCTACTAGCTGTTTAAAATAAAATATTGAAGTTGATGTATCCAAATAGAGCTATTTGTTTTGAAAAAGATTATTTTTATAACAAAAAAGTTACAGCTCCAAAAAAGTTCTCTACGAAACAGGCCCGTAACCGTGTAAGATAGACAAGAGTGGGGTAGAGATGCTAACCTGCGCCGTGAGGCTTTTGACGGCTTCTTTATTACTCGGAGTCCCTCGCGCTCCCACTTCCTCTCCTCCATCTTCTATCTTTTGCTTCGAACATGTTATACACGTCAGCATTTTTTTTTTTTTTTTTTTTTTTTGCCAAATTACAAAACTTAATTCCACTGCACATGTAAACAAAAAGAATCACACTTTAGCACCTTTTATCTCAAAAAAATGGTTAGCATTAATTACATTGATACTTTTATCTAATCTATTTTCATAATAAAGTCATTTATTAGCTAGATAGCATGATTAGAGTTTATTGATGGTATCAATATTGATTAGAACTACGTATTAAATGTTGGATATTTCATTGATGCATGTAATAATGAAATATTTTAATTAATATATCTTGATACTTTTCTGTCACAACATAAAAAACACGCCGTTTAAAAAATGGTCTTTTACATATATATCCTTGCAAATTTTAAAAATTACATATATATCCTTTTGATGCATTAAAAGCATTGTACTTTATACATCAAAAACTGGTAAAAAAGATATATATGTAATTATTCATCCAGGGAAGGATATACATGAAATTATGCCTTTTAGAAATTGTTATCGTTAAATTTTTTTTTTTCGAAAGAGTAACCGATTTGGCATTAACAAATTAACGAGCGATAAGCTTGATAATTTTTATTATTTATTTTTAGCAGTAAACAATTAATTAATATCAAGACGTTTAACAAAGTTAGACGAAAGAAGTATACACTAATTGCGATGTGTACGTATCAAAATAGATTCATACAAATAAGATACATGCAAAAATGACTCATTGAGATGTCATGATCATCTAACACCATAGAACATTCATTGGACCCCACAAGATTCCCAAAACTGAGCTAATATTATACAGTATCGTTTAAAATATAATTACAAAAAGCGTTTTATCAAGAAAAAGAAAAGATTGAACTTATTTGTTGTAACATTGAGAATTACACTTACTTACGTATGTACAACAATTTGAATATGGCTTCAAATTTACTTTTTCGAAAAAGGGAGGGAATATGTTAAAGCTATACGAATCGGTTCGAATTGGGAAAACAAAACCTTGGTAGTATAGCAAAAAGAAATGGACCACATTTTGGATAGAAGCATGAATAACACGAAATGTAAAGAATTGTACAAGATAAGATTTTAATTCCTAGTACAAACGGCAATAATGAGCTTAACATCAATCGAGTTCACAAGAAATCAATTTTGTCATGACAATTTTGTTGTATCATAAATACGATAGACGTATAAAACGGTGCATCATATCATCATAAATATCGTAAAAAAAAATACACCAAATAAGTTGGAAAATACATATGTCTCACATCAATGCACAAAAAAAAATTAGCACTATGACTATCAACAATAATAATACCCAATCCCGTCGGAGCAATGTATGATCTATAAAAACTAACAACTTTAACGTTAAAGAACCATATGTAACATTTCAAATATACATTTAATTTATTTTTCTTATAATTAGACAAAATTATAAAAGGAAATGGAAAATTCAAGAAAACATTTTCTTGGGACAAAGGAAAAGAAGAGAACAAATAAAGAGAAAGTGCAGTAAGTTCTCCGGGATCAGAAATCGATTTGCTTTGCTTTACTTTACCCATTTTTAATAAAACAAAAAACGATCTTTAATAATCGATTCCAGGCTAGTTTCCTTTGTCTCTTTCCATCTTTTTACAGATCGAAAGAGACATCGTACATAGTTATTGACTCGTTTTGTAATCTTAGCCTAAAACTCGTTAAAACATTAAAGTTAAAATTACAAAACGAGTCAATAACTATGTACATGAGTACAATATATAAAACCATAGTTTAGTGTATTAACTTTCACTAAACTAGAATTGTGTGTAACAAATAATATTTCTCCATCTTTTGTTGCAAGTGACATTAAGATGGGTATAGAAAACAAACAAAATTTATTAGTAGTAATAATTAATTCCTTAATTAAAAGTATCAAACAGATTTTGCTTCTAAAAAGAGCAAGGTTCGATCAAGTGTTTAACACTCGTGCCTCTGTAGACAGAGGTCAAGAGTTCGATCCTCACCCCTTGCAAGGCGGAGGTACTTTTCTACCTTTAGTAGAATCGGAAGACAAATAATATTCATAAAAAAACAAACAAATATCATAAACAGAACCATGCATAAACTATACAAAATTACCTTCACAGTCACAAGCTCAGTTTTTTTGTCTCTGTATCTGCAATATTCCTTCGTATATAAACTTATTCACCTACAAATTCAAATTCATAAACAATAAATATGTAAACTAGTCACAAATGTACCATATAATACTAGCAGTTTATGTTAAGGGGTGTAATTTGTTGATGCTTATTTGATTTCATAAGCTCAAATTTTCCGGCATGTTTTAAAACTTGTAGCCATATAAGCTCATAAGTATCAAAATCAGCCATAACACTCGGACTTATGATATACAAACCAAAATCACGTAAGATATGTAGTTTCAAATAGCATTTAACATTAGCTATTTATTTTATAAAAGCGTTTGGTAACATAGCTGTAAGATATCGTACCGAAATAGTTTCTGTTTCGAAATTTGGCAAAATGCGGTGATGCTCCGGTTGTAAGTTAAGAATATGTATGTTGTTGAGGTGGAGAAAAATAGTGAAAGAGACAAGAAATGAAATGAGAAGTGAGTTTGGTATTTATATAGGGGGGAAAGTGAGAATATGAGATACCTCTCTTTGGTATTAAGGAGTTACTTTTTGTGGTTAGTGTAATTATATTACTATTAATTTTAATTGGCGTATGATTCAATTACTGTATTAAATAAGTTACCTTTCACAACACAAGTAAGAAATCAAGGGAAAAGATAGAACTACTAAGGATGGAAAAAAAAGCTCGTATCTGATGAAGACCCGATCCTCATACCCGATTTGACTGAGTAATTCTCGAGTTGACTCGAGACAAGGACGGGGATAAGAATCCTGAATTATGAAACCGGGGATGAGATCGGGGATTGAGATGTCATAAATCCCGAACCCGACCCCGACACCGATCTTTTTAATGTATATATATATATATATATATATATATATATATATATTATATATATATATATATATATATATATATATATATTTTTTGTATATTCATGCTAGATTTATTTGTCCAAATACACATATACAATGCACATTGTTTTTATTCTATATGTGATGTGTTCAATAGTTATGATGCTTTATGTTGAGCTGACAATTTAATTACTCAAACCATGTAAGATGCACATTTGTTGAGTCATTTCGAAGGTCAAGTTCTTTATGTTATCAACGAGTTTGTGTGATTTTTACGTTTATTTCATAAGACTGAAATTCCATGATTTTCCGCGTGGAAGAGGATGTAAAGCAACTCGCCTACAGGGATGGGGGCGGGGATAGGGACAGAGAGTGGGAAATGGAATAAGAATGGGAATGGGAAATACGATCCCAACGTTTCCCGCCCCGTTGTCATCCCTACTATAATATATGTGTTATCTTTTTATGGTTTGGTGGATAAATTATTAACAACAATTACGTAAAAAAATCTTTTTTCTTTATGTTTTTGTTGTATGCTAAAAAATAATATCTCTGTCCTAAATTATAAGTCAATGTTTTTATTTTTTGTTGTCAAAAAATATTTATTCATTTTTATATTTCAACCGATCAAAAGTGACTTTAGTGAAAATAGATGATATTTAATTGGTGAATAGAGTAGTTAGTAGTAATCTATTAAATTTTGTGCAAATTAAAAATGAATTTATAATATCAGACAGAGGAATTGTTTGCAAATATGAATCGCGTAAGCTTATTATGACACGATGATATGACACCACGAATACCAAGGGGTCTTTCGATTGAAAGTTTCACGAGCAATCGTGGTTTTTAGAACACGTATGTTACGTTTTTAAATTAGAGAAAGACGAATGGATTGGTGTGGTTACTAAAACTTTCTGAAAATGGCTAATGATGTGAAATGTTGGGCTATTAGTGCAACAACAATTTAAGCACTTGATATTTGAGGGAGATTGTGATGAATTTGTGAGTACATAGCGTGCTTTCTCGAATCTTTGATCAAATTTTTTTCTTCTGTGCTTTGTAACATATGTTGGAATTTAATATCATGACATATTATAAAGAGTAAACTGCAAAATACATCCTTGTGGTTTACACTTTTTGGCACTTTACATCCCTGTCAGAAACTATTGGCAATATACATCCCCCGTTAGGCAAACGTTTGCCACATTACATCCTTAGTCCCTAACTTCGTTAGTGTTTAGTCCTAACTGACGTTAAGTGGGAAAAATGAGGGGTATTAATGTCTTTTTACTTATAAGAGGGATGTATTTTGCAGATGACTTTACCTACTTCTAAAAGGGATGTATTTTGCAAATGACTTTTATACTTTACTTCTTTTTTTTTTTTAATTATTATTATTATTATTATAACTACTATTATTCTACTACTACTACTACTACTACTACTATTATTATTATTATTATTATTATTATTATTATTATTTTTTATAAACATCACTTTATTAGAAGCATATAGGATTTACAAGAAGTTAGTAGGGAGCCGAGATACTAATTGGGCTCCCACTCCTTTACAATTCAATCCAAGATAGTAACAATAGTGTGTTAGTACCATGTTTTTGTACACACGTACTAATACCGAATTAATGTTAATGCTAGTTAATGAAAACACAAAACCTTGTTTTTAGAAAAACAAAACTCGAACACCCCTTTAAGGGTTTCGGCCGATTAATGCTAAAAGAAAAGATAAAAAACACTTTAGGGTTTAGTGTGTGTACAAAAGTTAAACAAACAATAACCCCTTGTGTTTGTTTATATAAAATGACAAAACTTGAAGAACAAGTTGGGATTGGGTTGGGTTTACCCCTTGCCGATCGAATCTAATAACCCACAAGGGTTTCTATATCTTTCATGTTCTCTTATTTTCCATCTATAATCATTTCCTTTTATTAGTTAGCGGTCGTTACATGTTTTGTGTATTTAATAATTAAATATAAACTTTTATATTAAATTATTAATCATTAACTTTTCATACGTAAAGTGTGCAATCCCGTAATCTCGAGTTCGATCCTAACATACATCTATTAATTTATGTCCATAAACTAACAACATCCATATCCAAATCTTAAACCGTGTTCTTGTCATTGTATTCTCTTATTGATCGGCCGCTCTAGCTAGGTTTTGTAACATAACAAGTATTTTGATTCATTATTGCCTGAGATATCCTACTTCGCTACGGATTAGACCCTCCAATAATGAGAACAATGCTAGCTAGTAGCTACTATATGTTTTTACACTCATTGTTCCGATTGTTTCAATGAAAATATAACTTCATTAGTTCATCGACAAAATTGTCACTCACTTTAGATTCAAAATGTGACATTTGATGACCGGTCCAAAGAGGAAAATATTAGATTTGACATTGACGATAGTTATTCATCCAACTATCGAAATAAGAGACTAGTTGCTGGAATCTTATATGTTTTTACTGAAATACTATAGGTCAATATTCATTTTATTTGAACTTTCAAGACAACTACTCTAGAGATGGGATCATTTTAACGATTAGTCAATTTTCGACAATGCAAAGCCATTACAAATCTACAAATAGTTACCCGTCAAATTGCGATATTAAACGTTAAATAATAATTTAAAATACATAGAATCATTACAGATATGAGGTTTACATAGACGCATTTAATCTTAGATTCAAGAAGACCATCACAGAATCGGCGCTTTTAACGATTACATATGTCGTCCCTAAAATCCCAAAAAGTCGTCACTATAACTTATACCAACGATACGTGATCTCAATAAATTTCGTTTCCACAGCTTAGTGGCTAAAGGTTTTAGCGACCACATTTTTTTACCTTTAGTGATTACGCATTTGAGTTGACTTTTTTGACTTTCGTCTAAACTTTCATGACAAAACCTTTAGCGACTACATATAGTCGCTAAAAGTCTCTTGACTATTGACCAACCAATTTAATGGCGACCTTTAGCGACCACATTTAGTCGGTATAGGTCTGTTGACTATATTGACCACATGTATAAGTGAAGAGTTATAGCGACGACATGTGGTCACTACAGGTGTCTGCCGATTTTTAATATGCATGCTATTTTTAAACGTTTTCTGCAACCAAATTTCCAGGTTTTAAATAACTAATTTAAATGATATTAAAACAATTAAAATAAATAACATAAACATATAGCGACGACTTTTACCGACTACATGTCATCGCTATAGGTTTAGCGGGTAAATTCCCCATCGGCGGGAAATTAAATGTTGACTGTGACGAAAAATTTGGTCGTCACCAAAATAGTGACGACAATGTCGTCGCTATAACTTATAGTCAAAGTCAAAGTTTTATAATGGGCTCAATTTGTCGTCTAGTGAGCCTTTGGTGATGACATGTCGTCGATAAAGGTTTTGACCAAAGTTAAAGCCAAAAAGTTGTTTTTCGTCGTTTAGCAAACCTATAGTGACGACATCCGTCGTCGCTATAAGTGCACTGTCGCGAGAAGTAAAAAATGGCAAGGTGTCTCAACCGATCCGTAAATTAAACCACCATATAATAGTCCTAGTTCAGTCCACCTATTGTAAGCTGATTGATCTGAGTCATCCTTGACAAGAATATTGGTTTAGTAGTAGCTGAATCTTCAAAAACATTTATTTTAAAATCGTGTACCATCCGAGATAAACACATACTGACCGTACTCGTTCATGCGGTTACAGTTGTGTTTTCTTTTTGAAGAGTTCGATGGATCCCTGGACCATGATCATTTATAACTATACGAGAACGACATATAACACTCTTACACTATGGTAAACTAGTATTCCTTTAGCACGTACTCCTTTACTTTAATCCTTCTTGATTCGATATTAACACCCTTTTAACAAGCTAGCCGTAAAAAAGAAGAATCTATTCTCTTATTATGACTTTATTGCTTTATATGAGCATGTACCCGAAAACTATTTTCTTACCAAAAAGGAACAGTTTTTCATGTAGGACAAAACATAATTCTAGTACTTATTCTGGTAAAATTAATTTTTGATCTTAAATCCTTGATCTAGTCCGCGTCTTGTTTCTCTTTAAAATTTTAGATTTTATGAAATATTCAAAAAAATCATTATTAAAATTTGGCTTTAAAAAGTTATAAGCATGAGTAAAAGTGAAAAAGTTCGATATCTTGGGTTAAATCATTCATATCGCAAACTATAGCAGTATTTGCATGAATTATACTAGTAATCGAGAGACGACGAAAACTCAATCGAAAATCATACCCCTCAGAAATGATTCACTGATGACCTAGTGATGCTGTTTTAATTTCTCAGAAGTAATTCATGCCAATAAATTGCGATAAAGACACTTTTAACTAAAAGAATGAAACTGCATAAACAAATATTACGTTCATTCTAAAATTTAAGAAGAATTTAAAGATAGTCATACGTTATTGATTAGCTATAACCTTGATTGTCACATTATAGCATTGTGTTTTATTAGCTTGATGACATAAAACCTTGTGTACGAACGAAGTTAATTTGATGGGAAGGAGCAAGATAGAACTGTATGCTTACAGTGAAACTGTTATGTCCCATCACTTCGATCTTATTTTTCATTTACACAGTACTTTGTTTCAATTAAAAAAAAAAAAAAAAAAAAAAAAAAAAGTTAATGCTTTTTAAAGTTAAACTTGTTTCGTGAAATACATTGTACATATGAACAACAAGGTATTTGTAACTAGAGCGAGGGATACCTAAGATATAGCTCGAGATCACAAACACCTTAATTTATCGTAAAGATCGGACGATAAGAAGTAGAGAAATCACTTAAGCAACTCGGTTTTGTAGTTAAAGGAACCGATTTTGTGTACATAAACCGGTTTTTGTGAGATATTTTAAGTCGGTTGTTAACCAAAGTCGCTGTTTATAGAAACAGAATATTACAATCTAAGTATATACAATATAATTACAACACACATGTTATGAAACACAATCGCTTGGCACTAGTACAAACAGGACAAGCGCAAGCGACATATTTTCAACCGTGCCGACGTCATGACGTCGGCACAGTGAGGTCTCGACGTCATGTTGTCAGCATAATCGTGTCGAGAATGCTTCTTCGGGACTTAGGTTCCCGACAAAAAACACCGACGACAAAGTGGGACCCACATGATTTTCCGGTCACACGTTCTTGTTGTTCGACAATAATATACCGACGCCAAATCGTCGGTATAATACTAGATAATTAACTATTTAATTAGCAAAGCTAATTAGAGTCAATAAAAAGTCAACAAATTTGTGTATAATACCGACGACATGACGTCGGTATTATATACCATAGTCAGCAAAAAAGTCAACAAAAATGTAAATAATACCGACGACATGACATCGGTATTATTTACGGTAGTCAACAAAATTGTAAATAATACCGACATCTTGACGTCGGTATTATTTAAAATAGTCAACATTTTCTATATATTACCGACGACATAACGTCGGTAATATTTAAAGAAGTCAATGCATTGTATATTATACCGACGACATGGCGTCGGTATTTAAGTTGTATTGCAGCTGCAATACCCAGATTTTTGTCGCAAAAATTTGCAGCAAAAATCTACAATAACCTGCTATATATAACCTGCACATTCCCAATACATCCAACGGCTATAAACTTTATAACGGCTAAAACGGTTATATATAACCACTAAACACTTAATAAACTTTACAAAACGGCCATAAACTTTATAACACCCTCAAAATACATTATAAAGTTTACATAACGGGTGTTATAATCGCTAAACCTAGCTACTATATCTACAAATGTTGCAATATCCGTAATGTTCAAAGATAATAAGATTCGGGTCGTCAAAATATAGTTTCAAAGATAAAAACAACACAAAATAACACATAATATATACCTTTACGGCCTCTCGTCGTCATACGGCCCCTCGTCGTCATCCTCATCATCATCATCACTCTCGCTGCGAGAGCCACTCTCGCTGCCAGAGCCACTCCTGCTCCCGCCTGAGCCACTCGCGCTCCCGCCTGCGCCGCTCCCTCCCGCGCCACTCCCACTGCCGCCTCCTGCGTCACCTCGAGAACCAACCTGGCTAATAAACGCCTCCCATTGCGGGTTGGTCGAGACAAAACGCGTCAACAACTCGAGCTGCTTCTGATTTGCCGACGCTTTCTTCTTAGCTCTTCTGCCCTTCTTCTCAGTTTTTCTGTAAATCTTCTGAGCTTTTATGCTCTCCTTCTTAGCTTCAGCCATTATCTTTTGAGCTTCTTCTGAGCTTCAGCAAGCTTCTCGTCGATCTCGGCCGTACCTATAAACGAAATAATCAAAATTTAAAAACGGTCATTTCAATACATAAGATGAGTCATTTAATATTATCCAACTGTACATACCTGGAGCTGGAGGCGGGGGAGGCGGGGTGTCTTCTACCCGTGGCCTCTTCAAGCCGGGTACCACCCTGCCCCTGCCGGCTATGTGACCACGCTGCTTTCCCTGTATTACCCGGGCAAGTATCTGCTCCTCCGTGAGGCACGCCACCTCTGTCGGCATATCGGATCTCGCCTCCCTTAGCCTGACCATCTCTTCCTATGTAGTTGGAAAAAAATGAGAAAATTAATATATTAGTCAGGTTAATTACTAGATTATGTTTCAATAAATCATTAAAGTGTGTGTTTGGAAATAAATAAATAAATAAAAAATGATACTTACAAACTGAACACGAGCCTCATCCTGCAACCAAACACCATCCTTGCAGTGGGTGTCAAAAAAGGTATCGAAGAGGGACGGGTACTGATGGTCCTCGCTGTTCTCGAACTGTATATATATACACATGCATATAGGATGAAACAAATTAAAATGACAAATCAAACACCATATATATTTTATTTAGTATAAATACTTTTAATTAATATATTATTAAAATTAAATAATCTTATAAAAATAAAATGTGTCTTACATATTCGTGTCGAGTAGCGGCCAATGATTTCGAACCGTGGCGGCTGTGAATCTTGTTCTTCTTTCGGTTCTCTTTGTTCACAGCCGCTCGTTTTTGTGCCTTCTCCGACATGTACAACTCGACATGCTTCTCTGTTGGGAATTATGATGCATATCAAGAACAGACTACTTAGGTCTGGTAGTTTACTACTTAGGTCTGGTCGTTTACTAAGTTAGGTCTGTTTGTGATTTAGGTCTGGTTATGTAATGTTAAGTCTGGTTGACTTATTAAGTCTGGTCTGGTCGTGAAGATAGGAAAGTTTGTTAGAGTTATATTAGGAAAAGATACAATGCGTGTATGTATCTTTATAGAAGATTTGTGTATATCTTCTGTGTCGTCTAGGGTTTCCTTGTGTTATAAAAGGATCCCTAAAGTTTGTTAGTAAAAGTGTGTGAGTTGTACGAATTGATAATAGTGAATATCAATATACGAAGTTAGTGATATCCCTGCTTGTGTTCTTAATTGTTCTTGTTAAGATTCCGCATTAACATTAACAATCACTTAGGGTTTCTCACTTAGATTGGTTCGGATTTATCCTAACCATCTACTAGGTATTCAAAACTACTTAGTGATCCATATACAATTTGTGGACCAACAAGTGGTATCAGAGCAAGGAGAGAGACTCTGAATTCGTAGAACACTAAATCCCTAAAACCTAATTCTCACTCAAATCACCCTTCACAATGTCTGAACTCGATAAGCCTGAAACTTTCTCAATCCATAACAGTGAGGATGAGCAATCAAACCATGAAGATGAAGGAAAAACCGAAACCAGTAACTCCCAAACACAACAACAACCCATCCCTTCCACAACCACAATCTCAAACATAAAACTTCCACTACTGAAGAGAGAAGAGTATGATATATGGGCCATGGAGATGGAACATTATCTGGAATACATTGATAGTGATGTATGGAAGGTGATTCAAAAGGGAAATTCTAAGAAGAGAATTTCACAAGGGAATGATGGGCAACTCAGAATAATGCCACCAGTATCTGCTGAGGAGATTAGGGCTGTGGAGAAGGAAAAGAAGGCCAGAACCTTGCTTCTTATGGCTATTCCTAAGGAGCATCTACAAAGGTTTCATGGCATTCTTGATGCTAAGGAGATGTGGGAAGCTATCAAGAAACGATTTGGAGGTAATGCTAACTCCAAAAAGATGCAAAAGGCTGTTCTTAAACAGCAATTTGAAACATTTAGTGTTTCAAAGACTGAAGGTTTGGAGAAGGGCTATGACAGATTTCAACATCTGTTAACACAATTGGAAGTTCATGGTGCAGCAGTCTCGAATGAGGATGCAAATCACAAATTCCTTAGATCTTTACCATCAGAATGGGGCAATGTATCTGTGGCAATGAGGATTAAGGAGGAAGTAGACTCTATGACACCTGATGACCTTTACAATAATCTCAGGATGTTTGAAAGGGACATCAGTAACAACACTCAGGGTTCAACCAGTTCCTCAAATGTTGCTTTTGTATCTCAAAACAAAAGCAGTACTTACAAGGTTAGATCTGGTGTTAGGTCTGGTAACTATGAAACTCCTTCAAGTGAAAGGTCTGCTTCAAGTTTCACTGATGAGGTGATACATTCTTTCTTTTCCAATCAAACGGAAGATGAAAGCTTTATTAGTGAAGACCTTGAACAAATTAATGATGCTGAAGTTGAGGAGATGGATATAAAATGGCACATTGCCATGGTTGCTTTAAGGGTCAAACGATTTCAGAAGCAATATGGTAGGACTATCAACTTCAACAACAAATCACCAGTGGGATACACAAAGAGGACTGTTGAATGCTACAACTGTCACAAGCATGGGCATTTTTCAAGAGATTGTCCAGAGAAGAAGTCTGCTGATGAGAAAAGAGTTGAAGATGGGAAGATGGAAAAGAATCAGATGAGTCTGCTGACAATGGATGCTGGAGGAGTCAATTGGGGTGAGCATCCAAGAGTAAATGAGGAGTCTGATCATGCTCTCATGGCCATTGGTAATGAGGTATCATTATGCTCTAAATTATGTACTGACTCATATAATCATGTTAAGGCTTTATGTGATGAGCAGCAAGAACAAATAGGTGATCTAGAAGTAAATTTATTAGCACATAAAAATGCTGTAAAAACTTTAGAGGCACAAAAGGTCACCCTTGAAAATCAACATGCTGCTTTAAATGAAAAACTATACTTTCAAGCTAATAAAATATATGAACAAGATGAGAAGCTTAAAAGGTATAGACAATTAGGGCTTAAAATTCAGAAGGAGAGGGATGAGCTGAGAAAAAGGGTAGATCAATGGAACAATTCAAATAAAAACCTGTTTAAGTGTTGGGATTCTCAAATTAAGTCAAATAAAAAATGTGGCTTAGGATATGAGGAAAATGAGAATAGGGATATATTTAAAAATAGAAAAGAGGACTATGCTGATAAACCTTTGTACAATAGGTTTGTTAAGACTGGTGACTTTAAGGGAGTACCACCACCTTTGAGTGATGACTATACTCCTCTTGAAAAAGAGGAGTTAGATGATTCACTCTTTGTGTATGGTAAGAAAGGTCCTCAAGTGCCTGAACCAACTACCTCAGAGGACAAATCCAGTAGATATTCTTCTTGTCAATCCAATGACTCTGAAGGATCTATTGATAGTTCCTCTGATCACTCTAAGTCTGAGTCAAACAATGAGGAAAAAGAGAATCCTGAACCTAAGGTTGTTAAGAAGTGTGAACCTGTTGTTACTAAACCTTTAGTGACTGAACAAAAGGCTGAGACAGTTAAACCTAGTTGTGTTAACCACATAAAAACTCCTAGGGAATCTGTTAAATTGAATGAGTCACCTAGAAGCAATAGTGTTCACAGAGAGAGTAGGAGTAGTTACAATTATGCTCCTAAAAGATGTTTTGTGTGTGGAAGTTTGAGTCATTTAATAAGAGATTGTGACTTCCATGAAAAGAGAATGAAAAGAGAGGTTGAGCAAAAGAGAATGAATGTTAATAAGGTTAATGGTTCAAATAAACCAGTTTGGAACAATGCTAATAGAGTTAACCATGCCAACCAGTTTGTTCCCAGACCTGTTCAACTAAATAACACTACCAGACCTAACTCCTTTGTTAGTTCTGGTAGACCAAATTTTGGATCTGGCTACAGAAACTTTAATGTAAATAGGCAAAATGTTAATTTTATGAGGCCTAAAGTGAATACTGGTTATGTCAACTCTGTGAGACCAAATGTTAACACTGGTTTTGTAAGACCCAAGCAACCTTTTCAAAAATCTCAGGTGAAAGAAAATTTTAAAAGAACTAATTTTTACAAAGCTCATTCACCTGTGAGAAGACAAGTTGGAAAGCAAACAGCAAAACCTTTAAAGGGAAATGGGGGTTCTGCTGTTAAGACCTCAGCATGTATGTCTTGGGATTCAAACAAAAATAAATCCATGTATATATCCCAAAACAACAGTGGATCAGGTTCAATTAAGAAATTTAAGCATATTGATCCACAAGGCGGACCCAAGCCTACTCAGGCCTGGGTTCCTAAGAGAAACTAATTTCTCTTCTTTTTGTGCAGGATCATCCACTTTGCTATATGGAAGATAGAGGAATACTTGACAGTGGATGCTCTGGGCACATGACTGGTAACAAGAACTATCTTAATGATTTCCATGAATTCGAGGGAGGTTCTGTTACTTTTGGAGGAAGCAAGGGACAGATAACTGGTAAAGGAAGAATCATTGTGGGCAACATAGAATTTGACAATGTATCTTTTGTGAAAGAACTTGGGCAGTTCAACCTTTTCTCAATATCACAGATTTGTGATACTCAGCATAAGGTGCTTTTTACTGAAACTGATTGTCTTGTGTTGACTCCGGACTTTAAAATGCCTGAAGAACATCAAATTCTTCTTAAAGTTCCCAGACAACACAAAATGTACAGTTTTGATATGAAAGCATCTAATCCTGCAAAAGGTGCTACCTGTTTAATTGCAAAAGCTACATTGGATGAATCTAAGTTGTGGCACAGAAGGTTAGGCCATGTGAATTTCAAAAATATGAATAAACTTGTGAAGAATAACCTTGTGAGAGGTTTGCCTTCAAAATTGTTTAAAAATGATCATACCTGTGTGGCTTGCAACAAGGGAAAACAACATAGGGCATCCTGTAAGGTTAAATTAGAAAGATTAATCACTGAACCTTTGCATACCTTACATATGGATCTTTTTGGCCCTACATCTGTCCATAGTATAAATCATGCATGCTATTGCCTTGTCATTACAGATGATTGTACTAGATATTGTTGGGTGTTCTTTATGTCTAGGAAGGATGAAGCTACCCCTTTGATTCAAAATTTCATTAGACAGATTGAAAACCTTATTGATAAACGAGTCAAAATCATTAGGAGTGATAATGGCACTGAATTTAAAAACAAGAGCATGCTAGATTTTTGTGGTAATAAAGGAATTAAGCAACAATTCAGTAATGCAAGAACTCCTCAGCAAAATGGAGTTGCTGAGAGAATGAACAGGACACTTATTGAGGCAGCTAGGACTATGCTTGCAGATTCACTTTTACCTACTACATTTTGGGCTGAAGCAGTCAGCAATGCCTGCTACATCTTTAATAGGGTTAGAGTGACTAAGCCTCAAAATAGAAATCCTTATGAGCTTATGTTTGGCCACAAACCAGTTGTTAGCCATATAAGACCTTTTGGGTGTCATGTTACCATTCTTGATACTCTAAGTGTTCTTGGAAAATTTGAAGGAAAGTCTGATGAAGGGTTCTTACTTGGGTATGCATTAAACAGTAAAGCCTTTAGGGTTTACAATTTAGTATCCAAGAAAGTAGAAGAAAATCTGCATGTAAACTTTCTTGAGGAAAAACCCAATGTCAAGGGAATTGGTCATAGGTGGATGTTTGATATTGATTATTTGACTGATTCTATGAATTATGTTCCTGTCTCCAAGGAGAATCAAATTAACCCTATTGCAGGTACCCAAGAGGCTACTAACATTGCAGGTACCAAAGATTCTTCAAATTCAGGGAACATTGATGATATGGCTGAGCTTGTTGTGATTCCCTCTACAGAGAACAAGTCTGATGCAGGTGAAGCAGTAATCAAGGATTCTTCACCTCAGAAAACAGACTCTGAAGTTAAGTCTGGCAAAGTCAAATCCCCTAGCATTACCAGTACTTCACTTTTTAAGTCTGGTAGTGATGTTCTACCAGACCTTACTTCAAATGCTGAATGTGCTGATTCTAAGATGCCAGAACTTGAAGTATTTCCTAATCCTAATGAAGGTGTTTTTGATGGGGCTTCCTATGATGAAGGAGGTATTATTACTGATTTCAACAACTTACCCACTGAAGTGGAAGTAAGTCCAACCCCCACTCTCAGGATCCACACCATTCATCCCAAAAACCAAATAATTGGTAACCCCAAGTCTGCTGTTCAAACAAGAAGTAGAGTGCTCCATCAGTCTGCTTCTCTTGCACTCATTAGCCTGATCAAGCAACAACAAAGGGTCAACCATAAGGACCAGCAACATTGCTTATTTGCTTGCTTTCTTTCTCAAAGTGAACCCACTACAGTTTCTGAAGCTTTAGGGGAGGAAAGTTGGGTAGAAGCCATGCAAGAAGAGTTGTTGCAGTTCAAGCTACAGAAAGTATGGGTTCTTGTAGACCTACCTTATGGAGCTAAAGTTATTGGTACTAAATGGGTCTTCAGGAATAAAAGGGATGAAAGAGGGGTAGTTGTAAGGAACAAAGCAAGGTTGGTAGCCCAAGGATACAAACAGGAGGAGGGCATAGATTATGATGAGGTTTTTGCTCCTGTGGCAAGGATTGAAGCTATCAGGTTATTTTTGGCCTATGCATCATACATGGGATTCAAGGTATATCAGATGGATGTCAAAAGTGCTTTTCTTTATGGCACTATTGAAGAAGATGTGTATGTACATCAACCTCCTGGCTTTGAGGATCCTGCTAATCCCAATCAAGTGTATAAGGTTATTAAAGCTCTGTATGGTCTTCATCAGGCTCCTAGAGCTTGGTATGAAACTCTTTCAGAGTTTCTTGAAGAACATGGATACATCAGGGGTGTAATTGACAAGACATTATTTATCAAGAGAGATCAGAAGGATATTATTCTTGTCCAAATTTATGTGGATGATATCATTTTTGGATCCACAAGAAAGTCTTGGTGTGATGAATTTGAAGGTTTAATGAAAAGCAGGTTTGAAATGAGCTCAATGGGAGAACTTACATTTTTCTTGGGACTGCAAGTTAAGCAAAAGGATGATGGACTTTTTATTTCTCAAGACAAGTATGTTACAGAAATTTTGAAAAAGTTTGAATTCTCAAATGTAAAGGCAGCAGTCACTCCCATGGAGAACAAAGTGCCTTTAACAAAGGATGAAGATGCTGCTGATGTAAATGTGCATCTTTACAGATCCATGATAGGTTCCCTCATGTATCTTACTGCTTCTAGACCTGATATTATGTATGCAGTTTGTATTTGTTCACGTTTTCAGGTTCAACCAAAGACTTCACATCTTAATGCTGTGAAGAGAATCTTTAGGTACTTAAAGGGCAAACCAAATTTGGGTCTTTGGTATCCTAAGGAGTCAGCTTTTGATCTGACAGCTTATTCAGACAGTGACTATGCTGGTGCAAGTCTGGATAGGAAATCAACAACAGGAGGTTGTCAGTTCCTTGGAAGGAGGTTAATATCTTGGCAATGCAAGAAGCAGACGATTGTGGCTAATTCAACTACTGAGGCTGAGTATGTAGCAGCTGCTCATTGCTGTGGACAAGTTTTGTGGATTCAGAATCAGATGCTGGACTATGGTTTGAATTTTATGAATACTGTTATCCACATAGATAATAAGAGTACTATCTGTATTGTTAAGAATCCAGTATATCACTCTAAAACTAAGCATATAGAAATAAGGCATCACTTCATTAGGGATTGCTTTGAAAAGAAGTTGATTAGAGTGGAGAAAATACATACAGATTTTAATGTTGCTGACCTGTTAACTAAGGCATTTGATGGTCCTAGGTTCAATTACCTGGTAGTTAACATTGGTATGATGAACCCCTAGTTTGAATTAAGGGGAGGTTTGGCCTAAGGGGAGGTCAAACTGTGAAGTATGTAAAATATGAATACTTACCAGCATTTAGGTTATTTTTAAGTTTTGTAGTTTTGATTTTAGTTTTGTTAATGATGTGATAAAAAAAAAAAAAAAAAAAAAAAAAAAAAAAAAAAAAAAATAGTTTGTTTTATCTATATCTTTTATTTCTTTTATAGGCAATGCTGGATTAAGTATATTTTCACAAGTTATTGAGTGAGACTATTGGAACTTCTCACTTGGTGGAGGTGCTTTGCACTAACACATCAAAAGGTTATCAGTCCACCTTGTCTCATCAACACAAGGACTGGCTAATCCTGAGCAAACGGCTAACAGGTAAAGATTGCTCAAATCCGTTTATGGCTGACAATTTGCCAAAAATTGTATGGTATTCAACTCACCATATCTAAGATAAGTGAAGAGTTGGCTAGCCCACAAGGTTATGGCTTGTGGTAAAGGCTGTGGAAAACCATAAATGGTAATCAATTCACCATGATGAGGTGCTTTTCCATCAAAGAATTGACTAGTCCAGAAGCAAACGGCTTTTGGTAAAGACTTAACAAATCCGTTGATAAGCTGATGATTTGCTTAAAATCATATGGTTATCAGTGTACCATGGTCTTACACACCAAAACATTTGGCTACTCCAGTAGTAATGGCTATTGGTAAAGAGACATCAAATCCATTAAATTTCAATGATTCACCTCTCACAGGTGTTCACACACTTGGAAGTGATGAGAATAGATATGAAACTTAATATGAATTGATGTACATATAGTCATTGTTGCTGCAAAGACCATATCAGAAGAGCTTATCAAGATTCAAGCTGCTAGAAAGGAACAAGACCTAAATACATTTCAAAGTGTTCAAGATTCAATCCTCAGAAGGCTAAATCAGAAGAACTTGAAGTTCATGAAGCATGAAGATCAAGTTAGGGGAGGATTGTTGGGAATTATGATGCATATCAAGAACAGACTACTTAGGTCTGGTAGTTTACTACTTAGGTCTGGTCGTTTACTAAGTTAGGTCTGTTTGTGATTTAGGTCTGGTTATGTAATGTTAAGTCTGGTTGACTTATTAAGTCTGGTCTGGTCGTGAAGATAGGAAAGTTTGTTAGAGTTATATTAGGAAAAGATACAATGCGTGTATGTATCTTTATAGAAGATTTGTGTATATCTTCTGTGTCGTCTAGGGTTTCCTTGTGTTATAAAAGGATCCCTAAAGTTTGTTAGTAAACGTGTGTGAGTTGTACGAATTGATAATAGTGAATATCAATATACGAAGTTAGTGATATCCCTGCTTGTGTTCTTAATTGTTCTTGTTAAGATTCCGCATTAACATTAACAATCACTTAGGGTTTCTCACTTAGATTGGTTCGGATTTATCCTAACCATCTACTAGGTATTCAAAACTACTTAGTGATCCATATACAATTTGTGGACCAACATTCTCCCACACAGCCTGCTCCACGTTCGGAGGAGGATTTCTTCTGATCACTTCCACTCTCGCAGCCCCACCCTTATTGGTAAAGTAATCGCGTTTCATCTCATACTTGTTGTCCGAATATCGTTTAGCGAGATACGCGGTGATCCCCGTCTTAATGTTCTCCCATTCCGGTGAGCGCCTGTGGCGTTCCAAATTGAACATACGCTGCAATCAAATATACTTAAAATTAATATAAAGATATAAATAAATAAACAAATTTAAATAAATATACACATTTAAACAAATTTAAATAAATGTACACATTCAAATAATTAAATATAGAGATATAAATAAATAAACAAATTTAAATAAATATGCACATTTAAATAAATAAACACGATAACATAACAATATAAAAGGAAAATGAAATAACTGACCCCGAGCTGTGGAAGGAAGTGAGCCGTCTTCTCCGGTGGTATGTTGTACCATGAGTCATAGTGTAACGGCAGCTTCCTAACGAGCTCGCCGACGTAATTGCTGAACCACTTTTGGTTCTTGCCCACATGAATATACGTCCGCTGATCATTAAGCTCAAACTCAATCGACTGTGGGCCGCTATTATCCACAGCTTTCTTGAGCGCCACGTTCTTCGTGCCTTCGCGTCGACGCGGATTGCCGCCAGCCCGACCTCCACTACCCCTGCCTCCCCCCTGGCCCTACCTCCTCGGCGGGGTCGCCCTGATCCTGCAATTGGAGTGAGTGAAAACGTCATAAAGTTTAAGTGATCAAGTTTAAGTTTCTTTGATATATATATATATATATATATATATATATATATATATATATATATATATATATATATATATATATATATATATATATATATATATATATATATATAGGGGCTTTATTTTCAGAACCCTCTTAAGTGCGGGAACTGCGAGAACCACATTTTTTATAACTAATAATACACAATGTACATCATTTAATGCTCCATAGCATTTTGTTATTTTTATTTAATTCAAAAGGGTATAATAGTAAAAGACATTTTCATATTACTTTTTTTTTTCTTTTTTTTTAATTCATGTTTTTTATAAATAATAAAATTCGGAATTTTTTTTATTTTTTTATTTTTTTTTTATTTTTTATTTTTTCCAAATAGGCAAAGGTGCGTACATTTTTTTTCCCCAAATAGCGTGCATACCTGTTTTCAATTAGTTAAAGTGCATACATGTTTTTTTTCTTCAAATAGTCAAGGTGCATACATGTTTTTTTT